>CP139507.1:428488382-428657673 GCA_021014915.2 Artemisia tridentata subsp. tridentata | reverse complement strand
ATCGTGAAGCTCAACTGGGATCAACAACATTTATAAGTGAACTAAATCGAATTTGAAAAACAATATATATATATATATATATATATATATATATATATATATATATATATATATATATATATATATATATATATATATATATTCTTTCCTCATAAAAACATTTTGAAATAAAACCAAATCTATTTCGTTAAAATAATTTTCACATCCACATAAAAACCTTTTTCTCAAACATTGTTGAGTAATGCTAAAAACGCCTATTTAAATCATGCATGGTGATCTCATATCTGTCATCTATATTTGTGTATATGACATTTATAAGTGAACTAAATCGAATTTGAAAAACCATGGTTTCCCATTAAGATCTCGCTTGGTACAAGTCTAGAAGTCCATGCTATCACAACTCCCCATTCCTTTGCACATCGACACTCATTAGGATTAATTAACTAGCTTATTAATCTTCCTTAAAATGATATTATGAATTACTTGGTGTTATGTATTGTTTTCTTGTCCACATATATATATATATATATATATATATATATATATATATATATATATATATATATATATATATATATATATATATATATATATTACTTGCTTAATGAGTAGGTTGCATACTAGATAAAAATGCTTAATGTCTTTAATAAATATGCTTTGCATACATAAGTTATTAAATGCTAAATTGCCTCAAAGAGTTGGACTTGCTTGAAACTAAACCTAAAAACACAACCTTTTTTAAAATTTTCTGCCAAAAACCCATTTATGGTAACCTGGGAATCAACAGAAGGGCGGCCCCCTTAATTCACTAGGCGGCCCCCTTAATATTTAAGGGGACCGGCCCTTATTTAAGGGGACCGGCCATCTGTTGGTCGGAGTCACTGTTTTCTTTTTCACTTTTTAGCCCATTTCATCCTACACTTCCCAAAATTCACAAACATATTTTGTCCTAAACCACCCACCAAAATTTATCTTCCTCAACTACATCATTCTTACACTATAAATACCTTTCTCCATCATTAATGCTCATCCATCCAAACATGTCATCTCCTAACAACCCAAGATCCAAGCCTTCAAGAGTTTCTAAAATCTTCGTAAGGCCCGTTTGGAGAAGAAAGCTTGACACTTGTCATAACTCCAACTCAACAAATGATGTTGTTCCAAATCAACCAACACCTAAGCCTCATGCTCAACCTAATGAACCCTTTCACAAACATAACCAATCATCCATCCTTGCTCCCAAAAATACACCTTCACCTCACCCATATGACTCATATGAAGAGCATGATCAATCCCAAAACAATAATCCCAATCTCATTCACAACACCTCTCATCTCATTCAACCTACCAATGCACCATCCAAAACACTCACCACTCTTGGAATATCCTCTTCTTCCATATCTCCATCCTCATCCACTCATGATTACCCAAGTTCACAAATGTCTCCACCACCAAGAGTATCACCACCACCTCCTACCAACTCACATGTTACTCCTATGTTACATGTCCAAACATCCATCCCAAATAACAACCACACTCCACCATCATCACCTTCCTCCGAACACTTGAAGTTCATTGAAGAACTCAAGGAAGCCCATGAGCTTAGTGCTCTTCTTGCTCTACACCTTGCTCAACTCAACTTAGATCAACCTTCATCTAGCTCTCCCTCATCACCCCACAACTTGAATCAAGTTGAGAAACATGTCAACAATTATCCTTGTTGCATCTTTCTCCAAAAACAAACCATTGCATTGAATGAGCACTTCACTTGGATTGAGTATCTTCTCACTAAATCTCATCCAACACCCTCACTTGAACAACATCAAAACCCTCAATCAACATGTTCCGCTCCAATATCTCCACCACCAAACTCTCCAACATCTATGCACCCAAAATCATACCTCCATTAATCCAATGTTATTACCCTCACTCAACCACCTCCATTCCAAACACTCCACCATCAACCATCCAAGCATACTATATGCTTATATTTCTTGTTTCTCAAACAAAATAGTTCAAGTTTTTATGTTGCAAGCAAGTCCGATGGCTCTCTTTGGCAAATTAGAATTTTCTACTTATTGTATGCTCTAAGCATAATAAATGTTATATCAATGATTATGTTTTTCACATAATCACTTTGAATTAATGAATGTTTTGTTTCATGACCTTAATATTTGATTGCTATGCTTGTTATTATGATACATATATGCTTGTGCTTCTAATATTTTTCTTGCAAGTATTCCATATCTCGATTCCTTGATGCCCTCAAACGAGGGGGAGCACACATCAAGGGGGAGTTCTCGTTCCGACAAATTTCGTATCTAAAACTTGTCGGCATAACCTTTTTTATTCTACAAAAAGGGGGAGAAGTAGATATAAACTCACTAAATACTTGTCTAAAAATTAATTTTTAATTTAATGAGTTTAGATTTTGTAATCATCAAAAAGGGGGAGATTGTTGATATAAATAATGCCTAAACACGTTATTAATATTTTTCGATATCTCTACGTTTTGATAATCACAAAATGTAAAATCATTAAACGAAAGATTATGACGTAAACAAGTATTTAGTTGTAAATATCTATTTTAACAACTCAATCACTTAAGGTATGAATAAACAAATGCCTAATGCATTATATGATCAAAGGAACATTTTCTTAATCACTAGATTTTTTATAAAATGTCACAAACATTTTATATCTTTTAGAAAATCATTTTTGGTATTAAATAAATATGTTTAATCTATTATAAATATATAAATTCAAATTTTCAACCAAAAATGGCAAAAATGTTCCAGAAAAACCTTCCCCACAAAAAGACAAAGCTGGGCAACGGATACATTGGGCGGCCCCCTTAATTAACTAGGCGGCCCCCTTAATTATTAAGGGGACCGGCCACGCTCCTCAGCCCCCCAGCTTTGCCTATAAATACTGGTTCATTCCTGGACTTTTTCCTCACCTTTTTGCACAAAAACTTTCTGATCTAAATCTTCTTTCATAAACCTTTGATCATATAATCTTAAGCTTTTGTTTCCAAGTGATTCAAGCTTCAATCATCCAAGTGCAAAGAGAAGAATACTTCTATCAATCAAGACTAGAAGTATTACAACTTAGTATCATCTTGTTACCTAAGTTGTTAGTTTAGTAAACCTTGTAAATCATTCATTCATTTGTGTATAAGGTGTGTATATTAGGTGTGAACATAAGTGATTAGATTAGTGTAGTGTGTAAGTAGTGAAGAAGGTGAAATAGTGAAGAAGTAGAAGTCGCGAAGGAGTGAAGAAATACAAGGCGTGAAATAGTGAAGAAGAAGAAGTCGTGAAAAAGTGAAGAAATAGAAGTCGTGAAGTGTTGAGAAGAAGTTGTTGGAAGTCGTGAAGTAGTCGTGTTGTGATTGAAGTCGTGAGATTGGTTCTAGCTACGATTAGAACTCGACATTTAGCTTTGTGTCGTTAAACCGGTGTAAGCGAAAGTGTGTAAGGTTTTCTCCGCCATAAGGGAGCTTGTTGAAGTAGTGAAGAAAACTCTCGAGCTAGGTGCTCGGGGAGTGGAGTAGGGCAAGGAAGGTGTCCTTGTAGCCGAACCACTATAAATCCCTCGTGTCTCGGTTTGATCTTTCCATCTCTTACTTAATACTTTATTTATATCGTCATTACTTTCATACATATAGGCATATATAATTGTTAGAATTATTTAGAAGTTGATTTCACATAAAGATCAATTTAAAACTCCATTCATAAAAACAAAACTTTTATAACAAATCTAAAAGGATACACATATAATTAATAATATTGTCAAAGTATTATTTTTCACATAAACTCGAATCTAAGTTTTTTTAAAAGGAAACAAAGTTTTTATAATAAATTAAAAAGACGTAAAACTATTCAACCCCCCTTCTAGTTTTCCACATTAACATTGGGGTTGTATCCAAAGGTCCTACTTCATGTCTGGATTGTTGACTGCTGATAGCTTCGCACATCTGGTCAAACCAGTGAGGTTGTTTTGGTGGGAGTTGGTAAGTCTGCATTGGTTGTTGATGAATGATTTGTTGCTGAGGGACTTGTTGTTGAGGGAAAAATTGATGTCGTTGCACGAAAGCTTGTTGTTGATAATATTGTGGTTGATGAAATTGTTGTTGTTGATGATATTGTTGTTGTTGATACTGCTATTGCTGATTGTAAAAGTAGTTGTGATTTGGTGGTTGAGACATTCTTGTGTTTTTGTGGATCTTGTAGACAATTAAGATGTGTGTTATGAGTTGTGATGTTTGGTTTTGGTTAAGTGGTGTTCTTGTTCAATTCCCATAGAATACTGTTCACAGTTCCAATTTCGATAACACTGTTCACACTGCAGATTTCGATAAGGATTTGAATTGCAATAAGGTTCTGAATTGCGATAAGGTTCTGAATTGCGATAACTTCAGCAATTTCGATAACTTCAGCAACTTTGATAACTTCAGCAATTGCGATAGAACTGGTAATTTCGATAGCTTATCGAAATTTCAATTCCTATAATTTTCTCAAGATCTTATACAAGATATGAGATGTGCCTCCAAGTCGAAGTATTTTCACAAACTTATACAAGCAAGGAAAATACTGAACGCCAATTTCGATAAACCCTAGCGATGACAATTGCGATAAACCCACTTTTACTCCAATTTCGATAAAACGCTAATTTTTTACAAATCACTTTTACGTCTAGAAAATGATGTTTTAACCAAATGTTTTTGTTTCAAAACGTTTAATAACACGTAAATATTAAGAAAGTTTCAAACTTTAACGTCAAAACCAAACTTTGGTGAATTTCGATAACTTGCAACGAATGAAAACTAGTGTAAATCTACTAAATTTCGATCAAGAACTAAACTTTCGAATATGAATCCACTCTCTACTCACTATAACGATCTTTTCACTTTACAAGTGGGAAGACTAGTGAAAGAAAATAGACTTTTTCTCGCAAATAACCACAAAAACCAATCGTACACAACTTAACCAAACGGAAAACTAATAAATGACGATGTAAAGTACTCAAAAACACACAACTAATTATCTTCTAGCGAATGATACCACTTGATAGGTCCTATTTAAGCTTTAACACAAGATCTAATATCTACTAATACCACGTACAACTAATAAACAATAACTATAGATCGAATATAAGATACATAGCGAGAGAGAAATGAGTAGAAGAGAATAAGAGGCGAATGATTCATTTTGGTCCACACGAGTTATGGATCCAAGTAGCCTTGTTACTTGTTAGATGACTTGTATAAACCAAATCGATCTAAGTAAGAAACTCTAACACCTTGCTTATTGTTAATGTGGAATCTTAACAACAAACAATGAAGAACACAATAATAATAACTAACTTCGTAAATTGATTTGTTTAATCTCTGTGATTACAATCTTCATCGTTATATCTAAACTAATGACTAAGGTTCCTTTTATATACTAAGGAAACCCTAGATACAAAACTTGCTGAAGGATATACGTGTCTTCTCTAAAGATAATTACGTATCCTTTCCTAACTTATATCTAACAAACTTTCCTAACTTTCATGACCAGACTTAACAACTAAAGTCAAACAGACTTAAATTACTCTACCAGACTTAATAATAAACAACCAGACTTAACTATTACAAGACTTAAATAATAACACTAACAGACTTAATAACGTAGTCCACCAGACTTAATTTTGTTCTTCCATTAAGTCTTCTCTTGTCTTGTGATAATTCCCAACAATCCTCCCCTAACTTGATCTTCATGCTTCATGAACTTCAAGTTTCTTCTGAATAAGCTTCTGAGGATTTAATCTTGAACTCTTGGAATTATCTCTAACACTTCAAAACTTCAAATCTGATCTTTATGCCGCAACTTGACTTGAACAATCTTTTCACCATCTAATATGCAATCCATCTGATCTTCACAGCAACCATGACTACTTGTACATCAATACTTTTAAGTTTCATACTATTCTCATCACTTCCAGGTGTGTAAACTCCTGTGAGAGGTGAATCATTGAAAATTAATGGATTTGATGTCTCTTTACCAATAGCCATCACTACTGGAGTAGCCAATGTTTTGGTGTGTAAGACCATGGTACATTAATAACCATATGATTTTTAGTAAACCATCAACTATCAATGGATTTGTTTTGTCTTTACCAAAAGCCGTTTGCTTTTGGACTAGCCAATTCTTTTGATGGAATGCACCTCATCTTGGTGAATTGATTACCATGTATGGTTTTCCACAGCCATTACCACAAGCCATACCTTGTGGGCTAGCCAACTCTTCACTATCTCAGATATGGTGAGTTGAATACCATACAATTTTTGGTAAATTGCCAACCATTAACGGATTTGAAATATCTTTACCAGATCCGTTTGTACTGGATTAGCCAGTCCTTATGTTGGTTAAACATGGTGGACTGATAACCATTTGTTGTGTTAGTGCTATGCACCTTCACCAAGTGAGAAGTTCCTATAGTCTCACTTACATCTTGAAAATTCTTTCAAACACTTCAATCCAACAATGTTTCCTTCAAAGATTGTAACTTAATTAAATCCAAAATCTGTTCATATACCTCATCCCTCTTATCTGCATATAACTTTTTCTTCATCATTTCCTTGCAAACTGAAGGTGAGAGGGGATATTCCACTTCTGCAAGCATATAAACATCAGCATTTTGCAAAGACAAACAATGTACCCTACAGTTGTGAAAATATCTCCAATTGACAATATTTTGCTCCTCAGGAAGTTTCCACACTACATCTGACTCAGCTGGTGGCTCAAACATCACTTTCAAATCTCCCCAAAATACTCTTTCAAATTCTTCCTCAGGTGGATTATCTCCATGTTTGATATTCACCAATTTGTGAAGCTCTTGAAGATCTTGTCTACTCACATCATTTAAAATCCCTGGGAAATTAGTATACACAATATCAGAATTATCCTCCTTTATAATTTGATATGAAGCTCTTTTCCCTGACTTGATGATTTGATATCTGACAACCTTAGCTGGTTCCTTAGAGCTTATATCAGATATTGTTCCCATAGTTTTTCCCTTAGATGAAGGTTCTTCTTCTGATTCCTCCTCATGTACTACCTTTTTGGACTTGCTCTTTCTTGCTATACTTTTCCTCCTTGTAAACTTTATGACAGGCTTTTTGACTTCTTTCTTTTTTTTTGTTTTGATTGATGCGTGGTTTTGCGACCTTACAACAGGTTTTACCTCTCAAGGGATCTTGAGAAGTTTGCAATCCCCACCAGGCAGTGTACCTGACCGTTGTAGTATAGTGAAGTGGCAAGTACCGGGGATTGATCGTTCAACTCAAAGAATAGTGTTCGTTAGGATTGAAATTAATCTAACTAGGTCTAAAGGTGAGGGATGATTCTTTTTGTATTTTTATATTTTATGGAAAGCAAGTAAAAATCTCTGGTTTTGGAAGAAGGGGCGGAATTAGTTGCTAATCAACTAACCCAAAAGCTACTAATTAAACTAATATGCAAGAAAATTAAACTAGGGTTCTACAAGGGAAATGAAGCATGTCTACTTATGATATGTTACTCCTTGCTAGCAATCCAATTCTACCTATTGAATTGTCACACCTTGTTTTAATTGACGGGTTGTATTCCTTAATACCAATCGTGGGGTGGCGTACGTACTTCCCCAACTCTATAAGCTCCTACTTCACTCCTATGTCGAGCCGGCTAAGAAGCTCCTAACATGGGATCACTAGAATTCGCTCATGCATTAAATACAACCAAATAAACCTAGTACGCATTGGTTCATGTTTCTTAAGACGTTCAAGCAAGTTACCGTATAGGAGGTTAGCCAGTTTTCTTAAGCCTAACATCGATATCACCCAATCAAACAAGAGACAATAGGAAACAAGAATTATAAACTAAACCAACTAGATCTATTGAAGTTGTCACGCCCTAATTGATGGAGATGGACACACACATCAACAAGAAATCAATAAGATCTAATTAGTTATACACAAGTTTCACACAATCATAAGTAGACACAAGGTGATTTAGCCAAGCATAATTAATGAAGAGCAATCAACAATAATCATAATTGAAGACATAACATAGGATTGAATCGATAAACAAACCATTACAAGATGTTTATGGCATGATTAGGACCCTCTAAGTTGCTGGAAAAACACCTACCTAAACCCTAGAATCGGACTTAGGGTTTAGGGCTTACAAAAAATGAAGTTATGATGTTGTATTTATAGGCAGTTTACTGTCCGAGGGGTTCTGACGGCGTCAGCCTTAACAAGTGACGGCGTCAGCTCCCCTTTTTCACCAAATTGTAGATCTTTTCGTCCCGATTCCGTGGCCTCTTGAATCACCAAAATCCGAGTTCGTATGAAGATTTTATGGCCAAAACAGTAACAGCTACTCCGCGCGCGAGTTGTGATTGTCTTGATTAACATGTGGCGGTTTCACTAAGGTTCCTTCTCGTGTAAGAATACTTTGACGCCGTCACTCTATATCATCTGATGTCGTCAGGATAAGTCCTGACGCCGTCACCTTCAAGATCTTCTGGGCCGTCTCTCTTTAAATTAAACCGTGACGACCTTGATCACTCCAAAGGGTGACGCCGTCAGAATTCCAATGCAAATTTCTCTGGCTTATCATGAGTAATTTTCATATCCACCACTTTTGCCAAGCCATGACGCCGTCAGGAGGAATTTCTGACGCCGTCAAAGGTACTTTCCAGCACATTTTTGAGACTTTGTCGTTTTCTTCACTTTTATGCTCCAAAAACGTCCAAAATGCTTCCTTTTCCAGATTTCTTCTCAAAAGTACCTAAAATGACAAAAGGAACGATTTAGGGCGATATTTGATCAAATAAATACGATTTAGGGCTTAAATGACCCCTTAAAAGCGGTACACTTTTCGCTTCATCAAATACCCTTACACTTGAGATTTGCTTGTCCTCAAGCAAATGTGCTTTTATTCTAATCAAAATACAAGTTAGGGGTCATTCAATGCTAACATAAAAGTAATTGCAACAAATAGTCGTTCCACTTTAATCATAATAAGCACGGAGATTACAAACTAGCACCTCACAAGTAGTGTTTAGATACTCACATCTCTCAAGTGTCATCAAAATAAATCTCATAAATGAAAACAGATAATATCTCTCACTACCTGTCGTAGCAAATAGATTACCATAGGCTTGGGAAATGATCGAAAACCTCCTCCACTAGGCGTAAGCACCTAAGATAAACTATCAAAGAGGGCTTTTAAATGGGTTATAACGTTAGGTGTAGGGAAAAGGAAAACACGGTTTTGTAGGATAAAGGATATTTTACTGGTGGCGAGTTAAAGATCTTGATCAATTACATGTACTATACAATGTTGCTAAGCCAAGACTCGACTCAATCTTAAGCTAAAAACAAAATAACAAAAACATAAAATAAACATAAAATGAAACGGGATGGTAGTCCGTATGTTTTTTCTACTTTTCTTTTTTCATTTTTTTGTATTTTTCTTGATTTTTTTTTTTTTTTTTTTTTTTTTTTTTTTTTTTTTTTTTTTTTTTTGCATACACTTTTGCCCTACCATCCAAAATAATACATCATAGGGGCGTTGCATTCCCCTTACACTTGAACTTTTACATAACTTTACAAATAACTATTCTAATGACTCGAATTAAGATAATTGAAAAACTTGGAGTACTTTTAAAATATTTAGCACATATGGGGGTAATAAATGATGTTCTTCCCCATTACTCCATTACACTAGTACTTTACCCATGAGTCCCAATCGTCCCAAAACAATATGTACAAGGATATGACTCGACTTAGCAACCATGTAATCAACTAGATAATTAACTTGGGTTTAAACAAATATTGTCACAATAATGCACTAAAAATGAGTGCATACAAGGTAGGCTAAGGCGATTTGGGTGTACATTTTAGTGGGGTGTAACAAATTCTTCCTTTAAGTAAAATGCTTAAAGGTCGAAACGAAAAGATAGGCTCTGAGGGGTGTACTAGGGGTATCGTGTACTAAAAATGAGTACAACGCAAAAGGTGTGGGAGAATTACTTGACCAATGTAGCCAAAGTAATTATAACAAAAACACAGGTGTAAAACAATGGGTTAATCCTAATGCCTCTTATCATGTAGTAAATCTAACTACACGAATGTAGTCTCACTTGTGGCCTCGGAATGGTCCTAACGCAAGTTCTAGAATCTAAGTGCTACCGGTACACACATCATAGCATAAATGCTTTTCCTACCAATTCTAGGGGCGAACCTCACATATTTGGGGTGGAAAATTTTTTAGTGGTACGGTTTTTGTGCTAGTCATATAACTCCTATCCGTGAGACGCTCATTAAGACCAAAGTTTCACTCCTATATGTTGTAAAAAATTTTAAATTTGGCACTAAAATTGCCCTAACAGGTATTTATCTCAGTTTTATTACACATCTACCATCAAACAAACAAAAATCAAGCGTAATAGCATTCTCTAAAGTATCGTACTTTTACCCCCCCTTACACTTAAGATGAACATTGTCCCCAATGTTCAAATAACAAGATGTAAAAGCAATAAGGTATAAGAATGAAATCAAATACTCCCCTGATTCGCTCGGTGGATAATGAAGTAACACGGTTAGATCTTCTTCCAAGAGAATGTAGAAGCTCCAAGACTAATGCATCGTCAAAAGCTTGATTCCACAAACATCTCCTTGTCCAAAATAACATGTTAATCCTGAGAAAACAAACAAGAAAAACCAAAGCATCAAACCGAACAAAGACAACTCATAACTAGGTGTAATTCCAGACTTAGAAATAAAACAATAAAAGATATAATGCTTGCGGAATGAATGTTTTGCAGGTTCCTGGAGTTTATAAGTTAGAGATTTAATAAAAACTTTTTATGAAAACAAAACTTTCAAAAATTTCAGAAAATTAAAACCTGACGCCGTCAGGTTGTAATGCCTGACGCCGTCAGAAATGATCTGACAGAATTCTCATGTTAAGTTTCCGGAAAATTTCTGGAAAAACCTATACCTCATTTCCTGGAAATCCTGCAAAATATCATTATGACTCGATACAAGCATTTGACTCAAACAAATACTAATATGTATGTTAATTTAATATTATTATGATTCATGTTCATTTGTTCTAATAAACCGATTTGACTTTCCCTTACACTTATCTTTTGCAAAATACCTTTATATGTAGTTAAGACGAAGTTAAAAACAAAATAAAGCATTTTCACAATTTAGTTTTGAACATGAATCAATAATAATAAAAATTAAACATACATACGGAAGCAAATAAAATCAAACAAACAAATAAATAAACACACAAAGCAAATAAAGCTTGGGTTGCCTCCCAAGAAGCGCTTGTTTTTGTTCGAGTCACGAGCCTGACTCTACCCTTATTTAACAAAAATAGGGGAGGTTTTCCCTACACTTAGGATTAAGTGCGGGTGAAAGTAGCGATACACACCCTTAGGGTGTGAATATGCCACGTGAGGTGAAGGGGGTGAGTGAATGGCTTCCTTCATCCTAAAACTACCCGGATAATTTTGGTTGATGGGTGGGTCGGTTCCTCTTTTTTCTCCTAGATGTAAATCTAAGGATGAAAAGTTCTGTAAAGGTTGAGGTTCCAATTCATCAACACTAGGAAATTCCCTAGAACTATGAGTAAGGTCATCACTAAAAGTGTGCAAACCTATATCCTCTAGTTGTGCTTGGTCCAAGGGTTCTACCTCCATCGGGATTCCTAAAGTCTCTTCTACTTCTTTCGGGTAAGTCACGGGCGGTGTGGGTGCCTCAAATGATGGTTGAGTATTTTGTGGGCTTATGGTGTTTACCTCATCATTCCACGTGTCAAGATCACCTATATCTTCGTCAATTATTTTCTTAGGTAGTGATAATAACAAACCTAGTGCTTCATCCAACTTATGGTTTATTGATACGGCTCTATCCACAATTCCTTGGCAAACTAGGTCGCTTTTCCTATTAGCCTCACTAAAACAAGATCCTAAACATGGAGGTTGTTCATAAGAATCTATCCTAGGTGAAGGCTCATATGATTCATAAGTGTCTCTAAATGAGGTATTTTGAACTTCTTGGAGTTCTAGCCACTCAACCATATCTTGCAATCTTAGAAATCTAAGTGAAAAGTCCATTTGAAGCAAATTACAAACAAAATCACAAAGAAAAGATAGACTACGAGAAAGCTACAAAATAAAAAGAAAAAATCTCACTTGATAGGAATCTTGTGAGTAGACCTAATAAAAATAAAATTTCAACCTAAGCAATAACTACTCCCCGGGCTGCGGCGCCAAAAACTTGATGCGTGGTTTTGCAACCTTACAACAGGTTTTACCTCTCAAGGGATCTTGAGAAGTTTGCAATCCCCACCAGGCAGTGTACCTGACCGTTGTAGTATAGTGAAGTGGCAAGTACCGGGGATTGATCGTTCAACTCAAAGAATAGTGTTCGTTAGGATTGAAATTAATCTAACTAGGTCTAAAGGTGAGGGATGATTCTTTTTGTATTTTTATATTTTATGGAAAGCAAGTAAAAATCTCTGGTTTTGGAAGAAGGGGCGGAATTAGTTGCTAATCAACTAACCCAAAAGCTACTAATTAAACTAATATGCAAGAAAAGTAAACTAGGGTTCTACAAGGGAAATGAAGCATGTCTACTTATGATATGTTACTCCTTGCTAGCTATCCAATTCTACCTATTGAATTGTCACACCTTGTTTTAATTGATGGGTTGTATTCCTTAATACCAATCGTGGGGTGGCGTACGTACTTCCCCAACTCTATAAGCTCCTACTTCACTCCTATGTCGAGCCGGCTAAGAAGCTCCTAACATGGGATCACTAGAATTCGCTCATGCATTAAATACAACCAAATAAACCTAGTACGCATTGGTTCATGTTTCTTAAGACGTTCAAGCAAGTTACCGTATAGGAGGTTAGCCAGTTTTCTTAAGCCTAACATCGATATCACCCAATCAAACAAGAGACAATAGGAAACAAGAATTATAAACTAAACCAACTAGATCTATTGAAGTTGTCACGCCCTAATTGATGGAGATGGACACACACATCAACAAGAAATCAATAAGATCTAATTAGTTATACACAAGTTTCACACAATCATAAGTAGACACAAGGTGATTTAGCCAAGCATAATTAATGAAGAGAAATCAACAATAATCATAATTGAAGACATAACATAGGATTGAATCGATAAACAAACCATTACAAGATGTTTATGGCATGATTAGGACCCTCTAAGTTGCTGGAAAAACACCTACCTAAACCCTAGAATCGGACTTAGGGTTTAGGGCTTACAAAAAATGAAGTTATGATGTTGTATTTATAGGCAGTTTACTGTCCGAGGGGTTCTGACGGCGTCAGCCTTAACAAGTGATGGCGTCAGCTCCCCTTTTTCACCAAATTGTAGATCTTTTCGTCCCGATTCCGTGGCCTCTTGAATCACCAAAATCCGAGTTCGTATGAAGATTTTATGGCCAAAACAGTAACAGCTACTCCGCGCGCGAGTTGTGATTGTCTTGATTAACATGTGGCGGTTTCACTAAGGTTCCTTCTCGTGTAAGAATACTTTGACGCCGTCACTCTATATCATCTGACGTCGTCAGGATAAGTCCTGACGCCGTCACCTTCAAGATCTTCTGGGCCGTCTCTCTTTAAATTAAACCGTGACGACCTTGATCACTCCAAAGGGTGACGCCGTCAGAATTCCAATGCAAATTTCTCTGGCTTATCATGAGTAATTTTCATATCCACCACTTTTGCCAAGCCATGACGCCGTCAGGAGGAATTTCTGACGCCGTCAAAGGTACTTTCCAGCACATTTTTGAGACTTTGTCGTTTTCTTCACTTTTATGCTCCAAAAACGTCCAAAATGCTTCCTTTTCCAGATTTCTTCTCAAAAGTACCTAAAATGACAAAAGGAACGATTTAGGGCGATATTTGATCAAATAAATACGATTTAGGGCTTAAATGACCCCTTAAAAGCGGTACACTTTTCGCTTCATCACTTTTCTTCCCCAACATCAGACACTTTTTCAGCATTAGACTCCTTTTCAACTTTACTAGATGCTTTCTCAACTTCAGTTACCTTTTTATCCATTTTCTCAGCTTCTATTGTTGGCTCAGATTCTGCTACTTTCTGTCTCTTGAAACTTCTTCTCAAAGAATCTTCATAATCCACTGGCCTATAGCAATGATCTCTCTGATATGCACCCACATATTTGTGAGGTCCTCTTGTTTGATACACGGTTAAGGTGGTTAAACCTTGTGTCTTTGTGTATAAGATATATTGAGTTAATATGATTAAGCACGCGGAATTTACTTAACCACACTTAGAAGGTTATGTATGTTATGGAAATGGAAGAATTATATTTGTTACTTAACAATGAACAAAGAAAGTATTTCACTAAACGATTCAATATTATTCCAAATAATACGAGTGATCTTGTGTTACTCACTAGGGTTACAAAACCTTGAATCTTATGTTACAACTTGTGATTTGTGTTTGTTCTATGTCTTAACAGTTATTCAATTATCACACTTCATAATCACTAGTCTAAGATCTCTTTTATAGTTGCAAAAGATCTTTACAAATTGCTTAAAAGTCTTGACCGACTTACTTGGTTAACTTATGCATATTGGTGTCAGTACATAAGATACAACATGTATCTATGTATACAACTTGTTAACTAAGCACATGGAGTAAGATATTATCTACCGTATATGTTTGACCAAAATACAATAAATATCTTTTCGATCTTATCCTATGAGTCACTGATCAGCAGTACCATATACAACCAGCAGTACCTTTAACTTGAACTAGCAGTACCTTCTTGCTCTAGCAGTACCTTTATGTACTAGCAGTACCTTGATCATGAACTAGCAGTACCTTCTACTTAGAGTAAATTCTAATACTCTAACTTCAGAATATTTAATTCCCAACAATATTCAGCTTGAATTTCCTCAAATGATCTTCCTCTCATCTTTTCCCATGTTGAGTGCAGCATGTTCTTTAGATACACCTTCATCCCATGCATTTGATCTGCTTTAGACATCTTGATTGCGTGGTTTTGTAACCTTACAACAGGTTTTACCTCTCGAGGGATCTCAAGAGGCTTACAACCCCACCAGGCAGTGTACCTGACCGATGTAGTATAGTGTAGTGGTAAGTACGGGGGATTGATCGTTCTCCACAGGGAATAGTGTTCGTTAGGTATGAAAGGCTACTCTAATTAGGTCTAAGGGTTGAGGAAGATTCTTTTTATGTTTTTATATTTTTATGAAAGCAAGTAAAATCTCGGTTTTGAAGGAGTGGGCGGAATTAGTTGCTAGTCAACTAACCCAAATGACTACGAATGCAAATAAAATAAAATAACAAAAATGAAATGTGGTGAGAAACTTATGTGTAGAGAAATGTGTTTACTTAGATTTCCTTACTCCCTAACTATCTTTTACCGGTTAATTAGTGTGTATTAGTCGCGTGGATGACGGGTGTATTCCTTAATACCATTCGTGGGGTGGCGTACTTACTTCCCCAACTCTACAAGCTCCTACTTCACTCCTATGTCGAGCCGGCTAGGAAGCTCCTAACATGGGATCACTAGAATTCGCTTGTGCATTAAATACAACCATAAAAACCTTTAGTACGCGTTTGGTTCATGTTTCTTAAGACGTTCAAGCAAGTTACCGAATAGGAAGTTAGCCAGTTTTCTTAAGCCTAACATAGATAAACAATCATCCAATACAACTAACAACACACTAACAACCAATAATCAATAGCTAAGTTTCATTAGATCTAAGCAAACACAAGATAAATTTAGCCTAACATGTTAAACAAAAGACAAGAATAAGATAGAATCAAACAACACATAGACATATTGAATGATTAATTGATAACTTATCTTTCAATGAAACATGGAAGATCTCAAGGCAAAAAGCCCTGAAAAAGTGGCTAAAATCGTCTTAGGGTTTTATCCCAAAATTCCACACACTAAGCTCTCCCTTAATGACAAAAGATTAGAAAACTATATATAGATTTTTGGATCTGACGGCGTCACCTTATGCATTGTGACGCCGTCACCTCGCCGCTTTTAGGGTTCCCGGGTGACCTTCTTGACGCCGTCCCTCTTTAGCTCTTCAAAAATCCATTCTGGCCTATCAAGGCTTGACGCCGTCGGATCATGAACGTAACGCCGTCCCCTTATGATTTAAGCCGTGACGCCCTTGATTTAGTTAAAGCGTGACGCCGTCAGAATTCTCATGCTAACTCACTGGCCCGTCATGAGTAAATTTCACATCCAACTTTTCTTGCCAAGGCATGACGCCGTCCCATGTTAATTGTGACGCCGTCAAGAGTAACTTTCAGCCGATTCTTGAGACTTTGCCGTTTTCTTCACTTTAATGCTCCAAAAACGTCCAAAATGCCTCCTTTTCCAGATTTCTCCTCAAAAGTACCTAAAATGACAAAAGGAACGATTTAGGGCAATATTTGATCAAATAAATACGATTTCGGGCTTAAATGACCCCTTAAAAGCGGTACACTTTTCGCCTCATCAAATACCCTTACACTTGAGATTTGCTTGTCCTCAAGCAAATGCGCTTTTATTCTAATCAAAATACAAGTTAGGGGTCATTTAATGCAAACATAAAAGTAATTACAACAAATATTCGTTCCACTTCAATCATAATAAGCACGGAGATTACATACTAGCACCTCACAAGCAGTGTTTAGATACTCACATCTCTCAAGTGTCATCAAAATAAATCTCATAAATGAAAACGGAAAATATCTCTCACTACCTGTCATAGCAAATAGATTACCATAGGCTTGGGAAAGGATCGAAAACCTCCTCCACTAGGCGTAAGCACCTAAGATAAACTATCAAAGAGGGCTTTTAAATGGGTTATAACGTTTGGTGTAGGGAAAAGGAAAACACGGTTTTGTTGGATAAAGGATATTTTACTGGTGGCGAGTTAAAAATCTTGATCAATTACATGTACTATACAATGTTGCTAAGCCAAGACTCGACTCGATCTTAAGCTAATGAAAGAAAATAACAAAAACATAAAATAAACATAAAATAAAACGGGATGGTAGTCCGTATGTTTTTTCTATTTTTCTTTTTCTCATTTTTTTTTTTTTTTTTTTTTTTTTTTTTTGCATACACTTTTGCCCTACCATCCAAAATAATACATCATAGGGGCATTGCATTCCCCTTACACTTGAACTTTTACATAACTTTACAAATACTAATCTAATGACTCGAATTAAGATAATTGAAAAACTTGGAGTACTTTTAAAATATTTAGCACATATGGGGGTAATAAATGATGTTCTTCCCCGTTACTCCATTACACTAGTACTTTACCCATGAGTCCCAATCGTCCCAAAACAATATGTACAAGGATATGACTCGACTTAGCAACCATGTAATCAACTAGATCATTAACTTGGGTTTAAACAAATGTTGTAACAATAATGCACTAAAGATGAGTGCATACAAGGTAGGCTAAGGCGATTTGGGTGTACATTTTAGTGGGGTGTAACAAATTCTTCCTTTAAGTAAAATGCTTAAAGGTCGAAACGAAAAGATTGGCTCTGAGGGGTGTACTAGGGGTATCGTGTACTAAAAATGAGTACAACGCAAAGGGTGTGGGAGAATTACTTGACCAATGTAGCCAATGTAATTATAACAAAAACACAGGTGTAAAACAATGGGTTAATCCTAATGCCTCTTATCATGTAGTAAATCTAACTACACGAATGTAGTCTCACTTGTGGCCTTGGAATGGTCCTAACGCAAGTTCTAGAATCTAAGTGCTACCGGTACACACATCATAGCATAAATGCTTTTCCTACCAATTCTAGGGGCGAACCTCACATATTTGGGGGTGGAAAATTTTTTAGTGGTACGGTTTTGTGCTAGTCATATAACTCCTATCCATGAGACGCTCATTAAGATCAAAGTTTCACTCCTAAATGTTGTAAAAAAATTTAAATTTGGCACTAAAATTACCTTAACAAGTATTTCTCTCAGTTTTATTACACATCTACTATTAAACAAACAAAAATCAAGCGCAATGGCATTCTCTAAAATCGTACTTTTACCCTCCCCTTACACTTAAGATGAACATTGTCCCCAATGTTCAAATAATAAGATGTAAAAGCAAAAAGTAAAAGAATGAAATCAAATACTCCCCTGATTCGCTCGGTGGATAATGAAATTACACGGTTAGATCTTCTTCCAAAGAGAATGTAAAAGCTCCATGACTAATGCATCGCCACAAGCTTGATTCAAAACATTTCCTTGTCCAAAATAACCTGTTAAACCTGAGAAAACAAACACGAAAGCCTACATAACATCGGCGGGATAAAATCTATATATAAGGATATAATGCTTGTGGAATGATAATTTTGCAGATTCCTGGAGATTATAAGTTGGAGATTTTAGTAAAAACTTTTTAAAAACAAAACTTTCAAAAATTTCTGGAAATTAAATCTGACGCCGTCAGGTTATAAACCTTGACGCCGTCAGAAATGACCTGACAAAAATTTTCATTTTAAGTTTCCGAAAAATTTCTGGAAAAACCTTTACCTTACTTCCTGGAAATCCTGCAAAACATCATTATGACTCGATACAAGCATTTGACTCAAACAAATACGAATATGTATGCTAATTTATTATTATTACGATTCATGTTAATTTGTGTTCTAATAAACCGATTTAGATTTCCCTTACACTTATCTTTTGCAAAATACCTTTATATGTAGTTAAGACGAAGTTAAAAACAAAATAAAGCATTTTCACAAATTAGTTTTGAACATGAATCAATAATAATAAAATTTAAACATACATACGGAAACAAATAAAATCAAACAAACAAATAAATAAACATACAAAGCAAATAAATAAAGCTCGGGTTGCCTCCCAAGAAGCGCTTGTTTTTGTTCGAGTCATGAGCCTGACTCTACCCTTATTTAATGGATAAAGGAGAGGTTTTCCCTACACTTAGGATTAAGTGCGGGTGATAGTAGCGATACACACCAACTCGGTAGGAGTATGCCACGTGAGGAAAGAGTGGTGGATGAATTATATGCTCAAAGGGGTGTGCTCCTTTCATCATAACCTTGCCTAGTTCACTTTGGTCAATGGGTGATTTTGAGTTTCCTCCTAAAAAGGGATCATCTTCTATCAACTTCGAGAGACTCCTAGTTGGGAATCCATCTTGACCTAATAAACCCGGTTTAAACCCATAATGTTTCTTGTGATCAATCATGAATGGGTGATGTAAGTATGTAAGGTCATGGTTCACTCCTATATTAGCTTCCTCACTACAAGGCTTAATGTCTACTACCTTAAACTTAAGACTACCCGGACTATATGTTTTGATGGGTGGATCGGGACCTAATTTAATTCCTAAATTTTCATCCAAGGATGGAAGATTAGGTAACGGTTTTGGTTGAGGCTCCGGCTCATCAAAACTAGGAACTTCCATAGGACTAAAAGAAAGGTTGTGATCACTAAAAGCATTCAAACCTATTTCTTCTAGTTGTGTTTGGTCCAAGGGCTCTACCTCTATTGGGGTTCCTATAGTCTCCTCAACTTCTTCTGGGTAAGTCACGGGCGGTGTGTGTGCCTCAAATGATGGTAGGACTTGTGGAGTACTTGGTGGGCTTATGTGACTTACCTCATCATTCCTTGTGTCAAGATCACCTATATCCTCATCATGTGTTTTAGTAGAATTTAAAACCTAACATTTTCCCTAATATCTCAAGTGCTTCTCTAGGCATCTCAACTTCTATATCCGAATCATAAGGATCATCCTTAATATTCTGACTACTATATTCAAATTGCCCAAAAGATTCATCATGTGTTTCTTGAGATTCATCGTCATCGATCATAAAACCTAGGTCTTTTTGATCAATGTGATCATGTTCGGCTAAATCCTCCATCACATCAAGGTCACCTATGTGTTTGTTTTGTACTATGGCATTACATGACAACCACTTAGGTATCTCAACACTAATGTATTCATCCCCAAACAAACTTGTTTCATGATCCAGGAAATTTATATTCAATTGACTTGTACTAACATTTGTTGGGTTGTCTACCCTATAATAATATTGGGCACAATCTTCTATGGCATCCCATGCTTCTTCAGCACTTAATTCCCTAAAGTCCCCATTGGCAAAATCCTCAATGCGCATTTGGTCATTTTGGCCAACACGATAGTAAAAGGTTCGGGTTAGGGATGCTAAAGCGAAACTATGATGAGGGAATTTTCGGAGTAAATTTCTAAAACGAGTCCATGCATCATATATGGGTTCATCTCGATATTGTTTGAAATTCGAGATGTCAATAGGGTAGAATGGCCTTTGTGGTTGGTGGTATGGTGGATTCGCGTACTCCATAATGGTGAACGGAAGAGTCAATGGAAATTACGAACAAACACACAAAGAAAAAGATAGACTAAAGAAAACCTAAAAATAAAAATAAAATCTTACTAGAAAGGAATCTAGCAAGTAGACCTATAAAATAAAAATTCAACCTAAACAATAACTATTCCCCGGCAGTGGCGCCAAAAACTTGATTGCGTGGTTTTGTAACCTTACAACAGGTTTTACCTCTCGAGGGATCTCAAGAGGCTTACAACCCCACCAGGCAGTGTACCTGACCGATGTAGTATAGTGTAGTGGTAAGTACGGGGGATTGATCGTTCTCCACAGGGAATAGTGTTCGTTAGGTATGAAAGGCTACTCTAATTAGGTCTAAGGGTTGAGGAAGATTCTTTTTATGTTTTTATATTTTTATGAAAGCAAGTAAAATCTCGGTTTTGAAGGAGTGGGCGGAATTAGTTGCTAGTCAACTAACCCAAATGACTACGAATGCAAATAAAATAAAATAACAAAAATGAAATGTGGTGAGAAACTTATGTGTAGAGAAATGTGTTTACTTAGATTTCCTTACTCCCTAACTATCTTTTACCGGTTAATTAGTGTGTATTAGTCGCGTGGATGACGGGTGTATTCCTTAATACCATTCGTGGGGTGGCGTACTTACTTCCCCAACTCTACAAGCTCCTACTTCACTCCTATGTCGAGCCGGCTAGGAAGCTCCTAACATGGGATCACTAGAATTCGCTTGTGCATTAAATACAACCATAAAAACCTTTAGTACGCGTTTGGTTCATGTTTCTTAAGACGTTCAAGCAAGTTACCGAATAGGAAGTTAGCCAGTTTTCTTAAGCCTAACATAGATAAACAATCATCCAATACAACTAACAACACACTAACAACCAATAATCAATAGCTAAGTTTCATTAGATCTAAGCAAACACAAGATAAATTTAGCCTAACATGTTAAACAAAAGACAAGAATAAGATAGAATCAAACAACACATAGACATATTGAATGATTAATTGATAACTTATCTTTCAATGAAACATGGAAGATCTCAAGGCAAAAAGCCCTGAAAAAGTGGCTAAAATCGTCTTAGGGTTTTATCCCAAAATTCCACACACTAAGCTCTCCCTTAATGACAAAAGATTAGAAAACTATATATAGATTTTTGGATCTGACGGCGTCACCTTATGCATTGTGACGCCGTCACCTCGCCGCTTTTAGGGTTCCCGGGTGACCTTCTTGACGCCGTCCCTCTTTAGCTCTTCAAAAATCCATTCTGGCCTATCAAGGCTTGACGCCGTCGGATCATGAACGTGACGCCGTCCCCTTATGATTTAAGCCGTGACGCCCTTGATTTAGTTAAAGCGTGACGCCGTCAGAATTCTCATGCTAACTCACTGGCCCGTCATGAGTAAATTTCACATCCAACTTTTCTTGCCAAGGCATGACGCCGTCCCATGTTAATTGTGACGCCGTCAAGAGTAACTTTCAGCCGATTCTTGAGACTTTGCCGTTTTCTTCACTTTAATGCTCCAAAAACGTCCAAAATGCCTCCTTTTCCAGATTTCTCCTCAAAAGTACCTAAAATGACAAAAGGAACGATTTAGGGCAATATTTGATCAAATAAATACGATTTCAGGCTTAAATGACCCCTTAAAAGCGGTACACTTTTCGCCTCATCACATCTTCTTGGAAACTTTGGTTCTCTTCTGAGTTTGTCTTATCACTGACATAAAATCCCCCAAGGTTTCTTCATTCCTTCTAGCATTTATGAACTCTGCTAGTTGTTTAGCTCTCTCCTCAGCAGTCAAACCTGGAATAGCTTTAAGTTCTTCAAACTTTGCCCTCAATTCAGCATCTTTTTCAATCATTTCCTTCAGTGGATCATCATTAACCTCTTCTGATATCATTCTTGCAAGCATTTCATCTTGTCTTTTCTGCTCTTCCTCCTTTTCTATCTCAGCCTTTTCCATTGCTTGTATCCTTGCAATCTCAGCCAAAGAAGCTTGATCTTCTCTTTCTTGTCTCTTTTTCTTCTTGGGCTTAGGAGTTTCCATCATTATTTGTTTTCCTTCCCTTTGAGTTTTAGACTGCTCCTCATTAACAGACTTATCTTTATGAACAGAACTAACAACCTCACCAGACTTATCTTGACCACCAAACTTAATTTCCTTACCAGCATTAACTTCACCAGACTTAATCTCACCGAATTAATACCTTCAGCAGACTTATCCAATTCTTCATCAGATTCTTCATCAATTATTAACTTTCTTTTTGGATATCTACTTTTCTTCTTTTGTTGTTGAATTTTACTCTGAGATTGAGCTAGTGTTTCTGCTGCCTCCTTTGTTTCAGGACTTATATCTTCTTCAACAGCTGGTTTATCATTTGCTGGTGTCTTTTCAACTTGTGTTTCCTCTAAATTCCTCCCCTGTCTGGAAGAATTTTCATCCTCACCTTCTTGATCATCAAAAGAAACTTCTTTCTCCTTCATTACTTTCTCCAACTTTTTAACCCTCTTAACCAAAGTTAGAATAGCCCCACTTTTAGCATTGTTTGCCTTCTCCAAAAATTCTATTCTCTTAACCAAAACAGGCACCAATGTTAGAAGATCCTCCACAGTCATAGGGTTGGATTCCTCCTCCTGAATAGGACTTGGAATATGGGTTTGCTGTGGTGGTGAAGATGGTGTAGGTGTAGGTACTCTTTGTTGGGATGGTGATGAACTTGGTGGTGGTGTTGGTGATCTTGGTTGTGGTGATGGTGACCTTGGTTGTTCCTGAGCTTGCTCCACATTGGTTGGTTGTTCAACATGAGATGTACCTGCAATGTTAGTTGAACCAGGAAGCATAGCAGGCAAAAGTGGCCAATGTGCCCCATTGAATCCCCTTTTCATGTTTGCAAAGATTTTAGGAGTAAAAGCCACAATCACATAAATTTGCATTTTATCTTCAGGTTTAAAATTTAAAACCATTTGCAAAAATCTTGGGTACATCAAAAACTTATGTTTTGCATTTTTGACATTTGCAACCATGCCATCAAAAATCAATTTTGAAAAATTAAAAGGTCTTTCAAGTGCAAGACAGACCAATGCAGAAGCAATGTTGCTTCCAAACTGATCCCATCCACCACTCTTAGGACTTAGGCAATGGAGCAAATGATGTAGTAAAAATCTCCACTGTGGTGTAAAATGGCTTTTCCAAAAAGTAAAGGTACCATCAGTGGGATATCCTATAGTTCTCATACCCTCAAAAAGGTCATCATTAGACAATATATATTCCCCTGAAGCATCACCCAATCGGAGACTACTCCCAATGGAGGCTTCAGTAATGGTGAAGTCATGGGTGTCAATAGTTGCCCTTAGCTGTGGTGTACCATCAACTAGGGTTTCATAGGTCACAGACCCCCAAAATTGTTTAACAAGAGATGCATAAATAGTAGGATTTGCAGTTAAAGCGTACCGAAGGTTAGAACCTTTCAAGAAATCTACTATCTGCTCAAAGCCGTCACTTTGGTTTGGTTTCTTCAAGAAACCAACTTGATTGTGCATATCCACAAACTTTAGTGAAGCCATTGATGAGAGAATGACTAAGTGCTGGTTGAGAATTTAAATTAGGGTTTTTACTGGTAGTAGAAAAACAGAGTAAATCTTTGCCGTGAATAAAGATTGGAGAAATTAGAAGTAAATAATGGATAAAGATGAAAAATGAATTAAATCTTATCCATATATACCTCTTTCCCCAAAAATATCAACGGTCATATTTAAATAAGATAAAAAATCTATATTTGACTGACCAGACCTAACGGTTAGAAATTAATTACCTTTGACACTACCAGACTTAAAATTGGTCAACCAGACCTAAACACTGACTCACCAGACTTAACTAAAGAATCAGACTTACATACTGAGCAAGCAATAACAAAGCTTCATATCACCAATCCATATGGTTCTGCAAAAGTTAGTCCCAACACCAAGATAAAAACAAGAAAAGCATACAAACAAAAGATGTTTAAAAAATTAACTACCAGAATTAAATCTACTAAAAACACATTTAAAAAAAAAAAAAAAAAAAAAAAAAAAAAAAAAAAAAAAAAAACTAGTATTAAATCTACTACAAGGATTAACTCCTAAGATTACCAGAATTAAAAATAACTACATGAATTAACTTCTTATACTACTAGAATTAACATAGCTACAAGAATTAACTTCTAATACTACCAGAATTAAAAATAACTACAAGAATTAACTTCTTATACTACCAGAATTAACATAGCTACGAGAATTAACTTCTAATACTACCAGAATTAAAGAAAATCCTAAGTACTGGCTATTATACAAGCTTTACATTTTGACCTCCCCTTAAGGTTAACCTCCCCTTAAGACTAACTTCTCCTTAAGTTCAGCTATGGGTTTATCATACCAATGCTAACCACTAAGTAATTAAACCTAGGGCCATCAAAAGCTTTAGTTAAGAGGTCTGCAACATTGAAGTCTGTGTGTATTTTATCCACTCTAATTAATTTCTTTTCATAGCAATCCCTAATGAAATGATGCCGGATTTCTATATGTTTAGTTTTAGAGTGGTACACAGGGTTCTTAACTATACAGATAGTGCTCTCATTATCTATGTGAATTATAGTGTTCATAAAGTTCAAACCATAATCCAGCATTTGGTTCTGAATCCACAAGACTTGTCCACAGCAATTTGCAGCTGCTACATATTCAGCTTCAGTTGTTGATGTAGCTACAATGGTCTGCTTCTTGCATTACCAAGAGATTAATCTTCTTCTAAGGAATTGACAACCTCCAGTTGTGGATTTCCTATCAAGGCTTGCACCTGCATAATCACTATCTGAATAGGCTTCCAGGTCAAAAGATGACTCTCTAGGATACCAAAGGCCCAAATTGGGTTTGCCCTTTAGGTATCTAAAGATCCTCTTCACAGCATGAAGATGTGAAGTCTTGGGGTTAACCTGAAAACGTGAACAAACACAGACTGCATACATAATGTCAGGTCTAGAAGCAGTAAGATACATTAGAGAACCTATCATTGATTTGTAAAGATGCACATCTACATCAGCAGCATCTTCATCCTTTGTTAAAGGCATCTTGTTCTCCATGGGAGTGACTGCAGTCTTCACATTTGAAAAGGCAAACTTCTCCAAGATCTCTGCTACATACTTGTCTTGAGAGATAAAGAGTCCATCTGTTTGTTGTTTCACTTGCAGTCCTAAGAAAAATGTGAGTTCAGCCATAGAACTCATCTGAAACCTCCCCTTCATTAATGCTTCAAATTCCTCACACCAAGACCTTTTAGTAGAACCAAATATGATATCATCCATATAGACCTGGACTAAGATGATATCCTTCTTGTTTTTCTTGATGAACAAGGTCTTGTCAATCACACCTCTTTTATACCCATGCTCTTCAAGGAAGTTGGAGAGAGTTGCATACCAAGCTCTGGGAGCTTGATGGAGACCATATAAAGCTTTGATGACTTTGTACACTTTCATGGGTTCTGCTGGATCAACAAAGCCAGGAGGTTGATGAACATATACCTCTTCTTCTATAGTTCCATACAAAAAGGCACTCTTCACATCCATCTAATAGACTATGAACCCCATATATGATGCATAGGCTAAAAATAACCTAATAGCCTCAATCCTGGCTACCGGAGCAAAAACCTCATCATAATCTATCCCCTCCTCTTGTCTATACCCTTGTGCTACTAATCGTGCCTTATTCCTTACAACTACTCCTCTTTCATCCCTTTTATTCCTGAAGACCCACTTTGTGCCAATCACTTTAGCTCCACTTGGTAGATCTACAAGAACCCAAACTTTTTGCAATTTGAATTGCAATAACTCCTCTTGCATTGCTTCCACCCAACTCTCATCTTCAAGTGCTTCAGAGACTTTGGTGGGTTCCTTTTGAGAAAGGAAACAAGCAAACAAGCAATGTTGTTGGTCCTTGTGGTTGACCCTTTGCTGCTTCTTAATAAGACTGATAAGTGCATGAGATGTAGGAATCTTTTGCACTTTACTTCTGGTTTGAACAACTGATTGAGGATCACCAATTATCTGACTTTTGGGATGAACTTTGTGAATTCTGAGTGTTGGAGCTGGACTTACATCTACTTCAGTGGGTAGGTTGTTGAAGTCAGTAACTACCCCTTCTTCATCATAAGAAGCCCCATCAAAAATGCCTTCATCTAGCTTATCAAAGACCTCAAGTTCAGGCATCTCAGAATCATCAAAATCAGCATTTGGAGTAGACTCAGGTTGAGCAGAATTAATAGCATCTCTACCAGACTTAACTGAGTTAATGCTTGTAGGCTTCTCTCCAGCAGAATTAATGACAATACTACCAGGATTAACTAGATTAGTGTTGGTAGCCTTCTTCCCAAGATGTTTGTCAGCCAAAGCATTCATTTCTTCTCTGAAGGATAAGATTTCTTCTGAAACTTTTGTAGGAGAACCCTCTTCTTCTTGAGGCTTGTTCACAGTCTCCTTCCTATTTGTAGAAGATTTCTTTGTTCCTTTAATTTCAGCAACATGGTTGACTTCTGTGGTAGGAATCACAATAAGCTCCTCAATATCTTTGCCTTGATCAGCAGTGCTTGCATCTTGAGTACTTGCATTGTTAGGCACTTCTATGGAACCTGCATTAGGGTTAGCTTGATTCTCCTTGGAGACAGGAATATAGTTCATAGAATCAGTTAAATAATCAAGATCAAACATCCATCTATGACCTAGTCCTTTCACATTGGGTTTTTCCTCAAGAAAATTAACATGAAGATTTTCCTCTACTTTCTTGGTCACTAAATTGTAAACCCTAAAGGCCTTACTATTCAGCGAATACCCAACTAGAAACCCCTCATCAGATTTTCCTTCAAATTTTCCAAGCACACTTAAGGTATCAAGAATGGTCACATGGCACCCAAAAGGCCTTATATAGCTAACAACTGGTTTATGGCCAAAAATAAGCTCATAAGGTGTTTTATTATGAGGCTTGGTCACTCTAACCCTATTGAAGATATAGCAAGCGGTTGCAACTGCTTCAGCCCAAAAGGTTGTGGGTAAGAGTGAGTCTGCTAGCATTGTTCTAGTTGCCTCAATCAGGGTCCTGTTCATTCTCTCAGCAACTTCATTTTGCTGTGGAGTTCTAGCATTGCTATATTGTTGCTTAATTCCTTTTTCACCACAAAACTCAATCATGCTCCTATTCTTAAATTTTGTGCCATTGTCAATCCTAATGATCTTAACCTTGTGATTGAGTAGGTTTTCTATTTGCCTAATGAACCTTTGAATTAAATCAGAGGTTTCATCTTTAGTAGACATAAAGAATACCCAGTAATACCTGGTGCAGTCATCAGTAATGACAACGAAATAACTAGCATGGTTGATACTTCTAACAGATGTAGGGCCAAACAGATCCATGTGTAAGGTATGCAAAAGCTCAGTGACAATCCTATCTAACTTAGCCTTACAAGAAGCTCTATGCTGTTTGCCCTTATTACAAGCTACACAGGCATGGTCATTCCTAAAAACCTTGGAAGGTAAGCCTCTAACTAAATTTCCCTTCACAAGCTTGTTCATATTCTTGAAATTAACATGACCTAACCTTTTATGCCACAATTTAGATTCATCCAAAGTAGCTTTTGCAAGCAAACAAGCAGAACCTTTTGCAACCTCAGGTGCTTTCATATCAAAACTGTACATGTTGTGTTATCTAGGAACTTTAAGAAGTATTTGACTTTCATCAGGCATCTTAAAATCCGAAGTCAATACAAAACATTCAGTTTCACTAAAAAGCACCTTATGCTACTTATCACAAATTTGTGATATTGAGAAAAGGTTAAACTGTCCTAGTTCTTTCACAAAAGATACATTGTCAAATTCTAAATTGCCTACAACAATTCTACCTTTACCAGTTATTTGACCTTTACTTCCTCCAAAGGTAACAGAACCTCCTTGGAATTCTAGAAAATCCTTTAGATGATTCTTGTTACCAGTCATGTGCCCAGAGCACCCACTATCAAATATTCCTTTGTCTTCCATGTTCTTCAGTGGATGTTCCTG
The DNA here is from genome assembly GCA_021014915.2 of Artemisia tridentata subsp. tridentata. NCBI lineage: Eukaryota > Viridiplantae > Streptophyta > Magnoliopsida > Asterales > Asteraceae > Artemisia > Artemisia tridentata. The sequence continues at coordinate 428,629,139 of CP139507.1, read as the reverse complement.
CACAAAAGTAGAGAAATTAGTTTCTCTTTAGGACCCAAGCCTCTGAAGACTTGGGTCTGCCCTGTGGATCAACAAATTTATAGGTCTTGTATGAGCTTGATCCACTGTTGTTCTTGGATTCATAGGTAAGTGTGTTCTTAAAAGGATCCCAAGACCAACATGCTGGGGTCTTAACAGCAGAATCCCCATTTTCCCTTACAGCACTTGAGCTTGAAGCTTGTGTTGTACTATTAGCAAAAGGACTCCTCACAGGTGAATGAGGTTTGTAAAAATTGTTTCTTTGATTATATGAATTCACCTGTGGTCTATTTATTTGTTGCCTGGGTCCAGAATGATTAAACCACCCAGAATTAACACTTGGCCTCACATAATTAATATTTTGACCAACAGAACTAACATTTGGTCTACCAGAATTAAAATTTGGACTACCAGTACTAACAGATGACCAACCATAATTAACATTAGGCATACCAGAATTAATTTGAGCTGGTCTAGTCACAAACTTATTAGCATGATTAATCCTGTTAGCATTATTCCAAACTGGTTTATCATTCATATGGCCAGCATTAACACTCTTATCTTTTCTAAGTTCAGCTTCTCTTTTCATCCTAACCTCATGAAAATCACAGTCCCTAATCAAATGACTTAAACTACCACACACAAAGCATCTTTTAGGACCAAAATTGTGGTTTCTCTTGTACTCTTTTCTCATTCTATCAGGCTTTGGTGACTCTTGATTTCTGACAGACTTCCTAGGAGTTTTTATGTGTGTATTACAACTAGGTTTATCTGTATGAGGTTTGGGTGTAGTCACAACTGGTTCACTCTTTTTGATTGATCTTGACTCAGAAACATCTTTAGGTGCACTCTTTGATTCTGAATCAGACTGCTCAGAGATATCTCTAGTAGATCCTTCACTGTCATTGGTTTGACAAGTGGAGTATTCACTAGATTTATCATCTGAGTTGCCTGTTTCAGGATAGATAGGACCCTTTTTACCATATACAAACAAGGAGTCATCTAGGTCTTTCTTTGGTAGAGGGGTGTAATCTCCACTTAATGGAGGTGGCACCCCTTTAAAAATATCAGCTTTAATGAATCTATTGTACATAGGCTTACCAATAGAATCCTCTTTTCTACATTTGAACACAGATCTGTCCATCTCTTCCTCATAGCTTAGAACTTCACTATCTGACTGTATTCCATAACCTAAGCCAATCTTACTTGTAGAGCTCATACTAGATGCTATTATCTTATCCTGACACTTAGCAGAATGAGTCCATTTATCTACTTTCTTTTGCAATTCATCTCTTTCCTTAATAGCTTTTAAGCCTGCTTTTCTATATCTCTTAAGTTTTTCATCTTTTTCATATATCTCATTAGCTTGAAAGGTGAGTTTTTCATTTAAGGAAGCTTGTTTGTTTTGATAGTTATCTATTTGTGCTTCTAAAGTTTTAACAGCTTTAGTATAAGCAAGAATTTTTGCTTCCTGATCACCTATTTGTGTTAATTGTTCATCACACAAAGCTTTAAGATGATTATATGAATCAATGCATAATTTTGAGCACAAAGATACCTCATTACTGGAACCAATAGCCATAAGTGCATGATTTGGCTCTTCATCCTCAGGTGTATGTTCATCCCAATTCACTGCTCCAGCTTCCAATGTCATCAAGTTCGTCTGATTCTTCCCCATCTTATCATCATCTTGAGAGTCAGAACCCTTCTTCTTTTTCCAATCAGTAGTCACTTTTTCCGTGCAATCTCTAGCAAAGTGACCACGCTTGTGACAATTGTAGCACTCAACAGTCCTCCTATTGTATCCCACTGGTGACTTCCCATCAAGCTTAATGTTCCTCCCAGTCTGCTTGTAAAACTTCTTAACCCTGAAAGCAATCATGGCAATTTGCCATTTGATATCCATTTCTTCAACTTCAACATCATTGATCTGTTCCAGATCCTCACTGATGAAGTCTTGATCTTCTGGTTCCTTAGCAAGAAGTGAGTAAATTACTTCATCAGTAAAGCCTGCTGGAGCATCTCTTTCTTTTCTCATGCTGCTAGAAGAAGTTCCATAACCACCAGAATTAATGCTGCCAGACTTAACCTTGTTAGTGCTGCTCTTTCCTTGAGAAACAAAAGCAACATTTGTAGAACTTGAAGATGTTTTTCCTTGGATTTCCTGTTCAAATACCTTGAGGTTGTTGTACAGGTCATTAGTAGACATGGTGTCAATTTCACCATTCATCCTCATGGTCAATGTCACACTTGACCATTCTTTTGGTAGTGCCCTAAGAAACTTTTGGTTTGCATCTTCTTCTGACACAGCTGCACCATGAACCTCCAATTGTGATAGAAGATGTTGAAACCTATCATAACCTTTTTCCAATCCCTCTGAAATGGATACACTGAAAGCTTCAAAGTGCTGTTTAAGAACAGCCTTTTGCATCTTCTTGGAGTTTGCATTCCCTCCAAATCTTTTCTTGATAGCCTCCCAAATTTCTTTGGCATCATTCATGCCCTGAAACCTTCTCAAATGCTCTTTGGGAATTGCCATTAGCAACATAGTCTTGGCCTTCTTCTCCTTTTCAACAGCCCGTATCTCTTCAGCAGATACTGGTGGTAATATCCTAATCACTCCATCTGTTCCTTGTGAAATCCTTTTCTTCGAATTCCCATTCTGTATGACCTTCCAGACTTCGCTGTCAATATACTCCAGATAATGTTCCATCTCCATAGCCCAGATGTCATATTCTTCTCTTTTTAGGATTGGGAGTTTTATGTTGGATATGGTTGTTGTTGCAGAGATGGGTTGTTGTTGTCTAGATGTTCTTGCTTCAGGTTTTTCTTCATCATGGACTGATTTTTCATCATCACTGTTGTGAACTGAGAAACCATCATTCTTATTGGGATTTTCAACGTCAGACATGTTGCAGGGTTTAGGTGAATGAATTTAGGGTTTGGTTGTTGTGTTTCTTCAAACTCAGAGTCTCTTTACAGGCTCTGATACCACTTGTTGGTCCACACGAGTTATGGATCCAAGTAGCCTTGTTACACTTGTTAGACGACTTGTATAAACCAAATCGATCTAAGTAAGAAACTCTAACACCTTGCTTATTGTTAATGCGGAATCTTAACAACAAACAATGAAGAACACAATAATAATAACTAACTTCGTATATTAATTTGTTTAATCTATGTGATTACAATCTTCATTGTTATATCTAAACTAATGACTAAAGTTCCTTTTATACACTAAGGAAACCCTAGATACAAAACTTGCTGAAGGATATACGTATCTTCTCTAAAGATAATTACGTATCCTTTCCTAACATATATCTAACAAACTTTCCTAACTTTCATGACCAGACTTAACAACTAAAGTCAAACAGACTTAACTTACTCTACCAGACTTTATAATAAACAACCAGACTTAACTATTACAAGACTTAACTAATAACACTAACAGACTTAATAACGTAGTCCACCAGACTTAATTATGTTCTTCTATTAAGTCTTCTCTTGTCTTCTGATAATTCCAAACAATTCATTCACGTAAACAATAGACAATAGTTTCGGTACAATAGAGAATAAACCAACAAAGAGAATGAATGCATGTGTCTTCTATTTATAGAAGAAAAACTAGGGCGACACATGCATGTGGTGTTCTAGAAAGAATTAGATAAAGATCACGGCCCATGGGCTTCTTGGTGAGCCGTGACTATTCATACTTACATAAAGCCCATATTATAGCAACCTATTTAACTTAAATGACCAAGACTTGAATAGTTATGAAACGTCTTCCCAACAGAAATTGTCGCAAGGCATGGTGTCCCTATTTCTATCATCTCTGATCGAGACAGTCGTTTCACATCTAACTTCCAGAAGTCACTTCAGGACGCACTGGGAACCGACCTCGACATGAGTACATCTTACCATTCTCGGACTGATGGTCAGAGTGAAAGGACCATTCAGACATTAGAGGACATGCTGAGAGCCTGTGTGATTGACTTCAGGAACGGCTGGGATAGGCGTTTGCCTTTATCCGAGTTTTTCTTCAACGACAGCTACCACACCAGCATCAAAGTTGCACCGTATGAAGAACTTTATGGTCGTAAGGGCATATCGCCAATATGTTGGGGCTGAATTCAGGGAAAGCCAACTTACCGGACCAGACCTAGTCCACGAGACTACTGAGAAGATTCTGCAGATCAAGAGCAGAATGCAAGTGGCTTGTGACCGTTAAAAGAGCTATACAGACAAGAGGCGAAAACCCCTTGAGTTCCTAGTGGGTGATAAAGTGATGTTAAAGGTCTCATCATGGAAAAGCGTGATTATATTTGGTAAACATGGGAAGTTAAACCCTCGTTATATTGGACCTTTTGAGATTCTTGCCAGAATCGGGCCGGTAGCCTACCGACTCGAATTGCCATCTGAACTCAGCGCTGTGCATGACGTTTTTCATGTCAGCAACTTGAAAAAGTGCTTATCTGACGATAACGCTGCCATTCCCTTGGATGAGATTCAGCTTGACGAGAAACTGAATTTCATCGAGGAACCAATTGAAATCATGGACTGGGAGGTTAAGCGACTAAAGCAGAGTCGTATCCCAATTGTGAAGGTCCGTTGAAACTCTCGCAGAGGTCCCGAGTACACTTGGGAGCGAGAGAATGAAATCAAGCGAAAATATCCTCATCTCTTTTCGAATTCATCGAGTAACGTGAATTGAAATCCAGGACAGATTTCCCCATTAGTTGGGGAGACTGTGACAAATGGTAATTTTCACACTTTAAGTTAATAATAAATATTTATTTATTATTTTTAAGCCGAGCATTTCTATGCGCAATTGCATGTTTCTGAGCATTTCTGAGCATTTTTGGGAGCTGTCCCCCATACTGTAGCTTACAGTCACTGCTAAAAAAGTTTATTTTTGTCAGTAAGTGTAAATCATTCAATTTCTGATAGTTACTGACAAGTTTCGTAATTAACTGAGAAGCTTTCTCGTATTTACTGAAAAGCAACCCCCCACGTGAATTGACAGCACATTATATATGGTAGCAGTCAAATAAATGCATTTTTGAGCAAATAATAATATTTTATTATTATTCTGATGAAAACCTTAATAAAAACTTTATTTTGCGTATACGTGTCCGAAAATGTCAAATCGGGACTTTACGGTAATATTTAAGCTTAAATCGACACACGATACACCAACAAGGAACCAAAAATATTTCCCCCCTTGCTCCTTGTCTTTTTCCGCCACCTCACACACCAAGACAAGGAATTTTTATACTAATATTTTCATTAGTGGGTGATGACACATTAGGATTTGTTTTTATACCCTAATTGTTACACACATTCTATCACACACATATTTTTATCCATCTAACTTACCTAGATCATTTTCTATTCCAAGAACATCAAAACTCATGGCCTAACATTAAAATGCAAGATCTACAAAAATCTAGTGAAGTTTGAACTAATCGGGGTGTACTTTCAAGTGTTTTGGGTTAATCGGAATGTGTCTTGGGTAAATTTGGTGCAATTTGGAGTGTTCTTGGGTTTTTCTACCACTCGATTTCTTTTAGAACTTTGTAAGGATCTTTAAAACTTGTTCAATCTTGTTCATTACATGTTCTTGTGATGTTTAAAAGTGTTACAAAGTGCTTGTTATGTATGTTTTGCTAAAATGAAAAAGCTAGGGTTTGATATATAGTTTATGGGTGCTCAACTTTTTAGTGATTTTTATACAAGTTATGATATTTCTTGCTTGTGTGGTAAATCTTGTTGCTTGTGGTACTAGTTTGATGATACAAATGTGATTAGTGTTAATTACGCGAGTTTAAAACGAAATATACACTTGTATGTATATATATATATATATATATATATATATATATATATATATATATATATATATATATATATATATATATATATATATATATATATATATATATATATATATATATATAAATCGGCACACTTTTAAAAGAATAATTATTGGGGTTTTGAAAAACATAAAATTTTGGCTCTAGTGAAATGGTGAAATTAGTGCTTAATAGCTTATTTTGGATAGCTTATTGTGTTTTGACTTATTTGGGTCAAAAAGGGGTCGTACGACACATATTGGGCCGAGCCCAATATGTTTTGGCCTTGGTTGACCATTTGACTTAATGGCTTATTTATAAGTGCTTATTTGGCTTATTTAAAAATTGTTACGAAAACTATTTGGACTAAAAGGACTTAAAGGTTTAAAACAATTTTTGGGCTTATGAGGGTCTCGACACACAATGGGCCGAGTCCATGTGTTTTCGGCCATGGGTTGACTTTTTGACCAAATGGCTTATTTTATGTGCTAAATTGATTTTTAGAAACTTAACGATATATATATCGTAACTTAAAAAGGTTAAATGACTTTTGGGCTAAACTTGGACTTTTGGGTCCAATATGGATGATGAGTGTGTAAATACTCATTATTTTATGCCCATTTTAGACCATAGAAATACTAAAAACAACCAAATACACCAAATTATACTGCAGATATCCTTGGTTTGTGTTTTTATGTGTTTCAGGTACAAAAGGATTGAAAACGAGGCAAAACAGGCAAAAACCGAGCACAAGATTGGAAAGTCGTGAAAAGCCGAAGCCGGGAAAGGAATTTACGAGTTTGGACCACATTTATGTTCAAGTTGTCAAGATTGGCCCTTGGAATTATTTTTGCACAAATGACAAGTTTGGTACTTGGATTTTCAGAACTTGGCAAAATTGGTCCCTAAACTTTAACCTAATGCTAAATCCTATCCTTAGCTATCCCTTAAATCCAAAACAAACAAAAATAAAACCCAAGCCCAACAAATATCCCAACCCATATTCTAATAACCCAACCCCACACCCCTTTTTTAGCTAAACCCAGTTTGACCCTTGGTCAAACCCACAAACCCGCCAAAAGCTAAAACCAGAAACCACCCCCAACCCACCATTTTCTTCCTGACAAAATCTACCCTCCCCCTCACCCTGCTTATCCCTCCTTCTACACTCCACCTACCCAGTCCAAAAGCATTTAATGCTTCTTCCCCATCACAAGTAATCCAGTACCAAGTGGGTTTTCCCTTATCCATTTTTGGCGCCAAAATCAGAATTAAAGGCTCAGATGATTTCAACCTAATCCAAGGGTCAAAAAATGGTCAGAGAAGAAGACAAGAAAAATCCCAGCTCAATAATAGTATAAATAGGGCATTTTGTAGCCAAATTTGGCATGTAGAATTTTAGTGTTAGTCGTGTTTTTTTTATGCTTTAATTTATGTAGTTTTAAGTTTATGATTGTAATCAGTTTTTAAGGTTAATACAAGTGTTTCATATTTTCATTTCCAAGTTTTTACCAATTTTCAGTTCCAATAGAAATTTAAAGTTTTTAGCTAAATTCTTGTTTACACTTCATTGTTGTTTCAAAATCTTTCAGAAGCTCTCACAAGCTCTCAAAAGTTAAAAGAAAAAAAAAAAAAAAAAAAAAAAAAAAAAAAAAAAAAAAAAGAACCAATTCAGAATCAAAGTATCACAAATTTACCTTTGCATTAGACCATGGAAAGCTTTTTGGAAGTTGCCAGTAATGGAATGGCAAGAAGGACTTTACCTAGCTTATCTGAGATAAGCTAGGAGCTTGTAGCTGCCATTTGGGAGCCCTTGTTTAGCTAGGGTCTCAAGTGAGTCAATTTCTAATTTCTTATACTTTTGATTTTACTGTAGAATAGCTTAATTATTGCTTATTTTGTGCTTATTCTGCTTTTCTATGTTTAGTTGTTCTATGTGATGTTAATGAATGCTAGATAGATAGGTTGTTTTGGTTTAAATTAGTTTTTGCTTAAATATCACTAAAAAGCCAAAAAAAACAGTCAACATTAGCTTAAGTATAGAGTTTGCTTATTTTGTGCTTAATCTTTGGTAAATGTTGCTTATATCATCTTAAATAAGTTAGTCATTCACTAAAATATCAGAATCAAGGGTTATTTTGGTGACTTTTAGTTTTAATCTCAAACCAGTGAATATTAAGGGGTGTTTGGCTTTAAGGTCAAACTGGGTCAAATGGGTTAGGCACTGTTCATGTGCAAGTTAGGAAGTTTTGATCTTGCTTAAATTAAGATAGATTAGTTGTTTGTTAAGTGATTTGGCCTGTTTTGACTGATTTCATGGTTTTGGATAGACTGTGTCAATCCTAGGCTATGGACTGATCAAATAAGCCCTTTATTGCAATAAGCTTGTTTGGCCTTTTTTCTTTGCATTTCTGAGGTCAACATAGTGCATTTAGTGTAATTAAGAAAGTTGGTTAAGTCTCATGTAGGTTTGTTGCCCTCTGCACATCATCTGATCACACAGACCATCAGCAGACTGCATCAGATTTGTGACCCCCTTCATGTGCTTATTTGTGATGATCAGTGCTAAATTTTCTGAGTCCCAAGTAGTTGGCTAGGTGTTCTTTGCTTATCTCTTAAATTCAGGCCCTTCTCAAGCTTATTTGAGCTTGAAATTAAGCTCAAAAGTATCCTATCTATACAAGCATACACTGAGAAATCAGTGTACACTTGTCTAGAATAGCTACTTTTCCAGCTTATTTTTAAGCAACAAAATAGCTTATCATGGTCTGATCTTTGGTGTAATTTAATCCTTGGTAGGTCAGTTTTAAGTTTTATCAGTTTTTGTGGCCTTTATTGACGATATAGGTGCTTAAATTTAAGCTCAAATTTCCTAGGACTGACTGATTTTGCCCTGAGCAAATCAGCAGTCTCATTGTTAGCTTATTAAGTTGGATTAGTGCTTATTTGCTCATTTCTGTGGCTTATCTGAGTTCTTTGATCATTAAAGTCCACACTTGGTCTGTTTTAGCTTTTCAAGTTTTCTCTTAGCTTATTATAGCTTATTTGCTTGTTGCCTCATTTTCTATTTAAGCACTGATCTGATCTTAGTCCTTATTCTGTGCTTATTTTCAAGTTTAAAAAATAGTTTTAGTTATAAATTTTGCTTTTTAGCTTGTGCTTATTGAGTTTAATCAGAAAAGTTCAAAAAAATAAAATAAAAACAAAAAGCTAAGGCCAGGATTCGAACCCTGGACCTCTAGCTACCAAAGCCTCAACACCACACACAAGAACCAACTGCCCTAGGGACTTTTTCTGGTTAACCCTTGCACAATTTTTCATTTAACCTTGTTTTTTCATTTTAAGCTTATCACCCATTTTGCTTAATAACTGCTTATCCGAATAAGCAGTTGACCCAACTTTATTTTTCATAGGATTAGTTTTTCATCAAAAAGTTTTCTGTAATTTTTCAGATTTTTCCAGTTTCATTTAATATTTTTAATTAATTTTTATTTTAAATTCAGTTTTTAATTCATAATAAAAAATATAAAAGTCAAAAAAATATAATTCTTTTTTCTAAAATTTTCTTTTATAATTTAGGACTTAGGAAAAATAAATTTGAACTTGTAGGTTTTATTTTTATAGATTTCACTTTTAAATCTCGTTTTTAGATTTCCCGATTCACGTTTTTAGTATAATTTGATTCGTTCTAAATTTTTCTTTGAGAATTTGTTTCTCATATCTTAATTAGAAGTAAAAAACGCAAAAATCCAAAATCCAATCATCAAGCATTTTAATTCCTAACCGATAACAAAATCCTCGATTTACACCTCGTTGGGACAATACTCGGGTAATCACTTGCTCGGTATCACACATATCGTATTCACGGGTTTTGTAAGTTAACCTTTTTCCTAAAAGGTTAATTTGTCATTTCCCGTGTATCACGCATATCCGTCTGATATTATATATATACTTTAGCACAGATCAAATATGGACTTTTCGGCCCAATAAATAATTCGGGTAAAAAAATGAGTTTTGAACATTTTTCGACCTTTTATAAATATTTGGACTCATCAAAACGTTATATATAGATTAAAACCGTTTTGGACTCGTTTTGACACCTTAAGTCCAATAAGACAAATAAATGGGCTTTTCAACCCAAAATTGTAGTTGTTGACTTTTGAAAGTATTATGACTAAACGTTGTATAATAACCTAAAATGTTATTTCTTAATCCATTAATAAGATGAACTTGAACCCGAATGTAACCTAAGTAAATATAAGCTATAACATGAGAATTACAAATTATAAAAATCCATAACCTAAGCTACAAAAAATCGACACACACATGTTATTATAAGTCATCTATCACACATCTAACATGTCCCATATAGGCCGAAATTGTCACACCCCCAAAAGTCGGGTCGCAGCGAAAGCATACATGTCACTGGGGTGCTACTAAATTTTTACCACAATACAGAGTAAAGAGAACGAATTTTTCGTATCCGTTTAGAAGAAATTTTCATAATCAAAAGTTTTTTGTTATACATCGTTCAATGAAATGCGAAAATACAGGCTTATAAAAGAAATAAAGTGGTCCTCAAATGAATATCAGAGTATCTTGATCCTATAACCATGCCATGCCATGCCAACTGCCACCAAATGTAAGGCGACACTTTAAAAACCTAAAAATACATGCTAAAATGTGTCAACACGAGGTTGGTGAGTTCATAGGTTTAAGTAAACTTCAAGTAATATGTGGACCACAAGATTTAAAATTGGTTTGACCAGTTCATTCGGTCATGTGACCAGTTCATTCGGTCATGTTACCAGTTCATTCAGTTATGTGACCAGTCCATTCGGTCATGTGACCAGTTCATTCGGTCATGTTACCAGTTAATTCGGTTATGTGACCAGTCCATTCGGTCATGTATGAATAATCGTTCAAAGTGCTTGTGTCCATGAGTAAAAAGAATCAAGTATGTAAGATGTAAACACTTAACGTATTCAAGTAAACAAAAATTCATAAGTAACGCAAGTAATGGTTTGAGTAAACAAGTAGCATATTCGAGTAAAATAAGTATTGCATTTAAATAAAAACGAGCATGTATTCTCCCCCAAAAGTATTTCAAAACAAGTAAAATAGGGGTCATGAACTCACCTGAAAACTGATATGATAACAAAAGTGGGTGCACTGAAATGAGGCACGGACTCTAACTGCAACCTAATATGATGATATGATTTGATTTAGGTCATGGAATGATGTCGTGCTATGCAATTTGTGAAAACTATATCACCCGTATATGTTTGTTTGTGAGTTTAATTACAAAATAAAGTTACTTTGTTATTTCCGGTCATTAGTTAAAAATATAACATTTTTGGACTTTAGCAGGTACATATCGTTATTACGATATATATGTTCCTATAATGTCTCGTCTAAAACAAGTAACCCAAACTCTACAACTTCCGTTTAAGTTATTTTGTCCAAAAAAACACTTAGAATATCCAAAATCCAATTCTAAAAATAAAATCTAGTTAATGTTCTCTATTAGATAAACTGTCAACAAATATATTTCGTCGGTAACTTTGGTAAGTCATAACTCTTTCATTATGGCTCGGTTTGTAAAGTTCTACCTATCCCCGCAAAGGTGTTTTAGTATACTAGCACATTTTAAGGTCTCGAGGACTCGGTTTATCTTTTAAAGCACGTTTTTCTAAGTAGAAAATTCTATCAGCACGTATATATATTTTCTAAAGAATAGTTATCGCTAATAACTTTTGAAAACTCGTATCTCATTCGTTATAAATCCGTTTTTATCCATTCAAATGATCACGTTTTCGTTTTAAAATCTATTTTCCATTTCTTTAACTAAATATTAGAAAAATAACTTGTTTTCCTGAAAATTAGAAATTGGGCAGCGCTTCCACGCCCATTTTCTTTTATCCATTTTTCTATACTAAATCCCTTAATATCAACACCAAATCTATCACAATCTCTTCCACCAATTTCTTTAACAATATATATAGTTCAAATAATCATAACAACATAATAAAAATGTAACTTGAGGGAAATGACTAATAAATGTGCAAAAGTGGTTATGAATCTATATTAACACTTATATAGCAATAGTTTTGATAAATCCAACAAAATGATCCAAGACTTGTTGGTACACATTATTCTCATCAAAATAATCTTGTAAAATATATTTTTACTTGTTTTCATCATAAAAATTTACAAACATATATATAGGTGATATATGTAATTAAATGAGTTTAAATGAAGATTAAACTTAATAAATGCATAAACATGTATAATAAATACATAAAATACATGATGAAAGGTATAAAAATTATTTTATACTTACTTGATAATGAAGGGTTTAATGGTATGAGCAAGAACAATATAACCCCAAAAGTTAAACTTATATAAACTAAGCTAAGTATAGCTTAGTTTATATAAGTTTAACATTTGGGGTTATATTGTTCTTGGTCATACCATTTAATTCTTAAAGTTACGCGTAAAAATACTCGTAAGATTTAATTTACACAAAAATAGTGAATAGTGAAAACTACGAGGTTGAATAGTAAATTTTTCCGAGATGAATAGTAAAAGTTTGAGTTTAATTAATGACCTAAAAATACGATTTGTCACAGAAATATATTAAAATATTGTACACAACATATAGCATGGAAATGTCTAGAATACATGTTTGATTTTGAAATAAAAACTTGGTCTCCTCTTATTCCCTTTGCTCGGCCTAGCTTCCAGCCCACCCTCTCTTTTATCTACTCCATATTCAACCTATTATACACATTTCAAAAACACACAAAAAACCCTAGAAACTAAATAAGTGGAGGCAGCTTGATCTTTCATTCATTCGAGTGGAAAAGGTGGTACATTGGAGGTGTGAAAGGTGTCAAGAAGGTGGTGCTAATCAAGGTGTGATAGTTATGCTCGTTAAGCGTGTTTGTGTGTATGTCGATATAAGGTTTGAAGTGGCTATTAAAATCAGGATTTGAATGCCTGTTTAATTGAGATATGTTTTATACATAAAACCTAGGAATTTATACGTGTGAATAATGGAAGATGCATGCATGGTCGGGTCGTATATGGTTAGGTCGAAAGGGAAGGCTAGGGTATGATCGGAGTGTGATTTTATGTGAATTGATATGGTGTGTGTGTGTGTGTCGAATTGGGTGGAAAGGTGTAGGGGGTGTGTGTGCTAATAGGTGTCGAATTTAAGAGTTTGAAACACAAGAAACACGAGTCGAATGATGGGTATTGTTTTGGTTTGAAATGGTTGTTTTGGTTTGGAATGGTCTTGTTAAAAAGGGTTAACGAGAAGGGGTAAAAGGGTAGTTGATAACGCTTAGAATGAGCATGTTTTTAGTTGCGTTATCATTAGTTTTGTGCATTATATTTGGTTATATTTGTATGTATTTGTTACTTTATCATGAAAAAGTGTATATGCAAGTAAATGTAGCCAAGTACAGGAAAAGATGATGAAAAGATGAAAAATTGGAGTGATTATGCACATTTGGAAGATTTCCGAGATGGTGACAAGAGAGAAACCACACAAGGACTCAAGAATTTGATAGTGTCAAGATTTCTATGTTCATATATCAAGAAAATATCAAGTCCTATGGAAGAAATCAGTGCCACAACGAAGGATAAAGCATGCGACAAGAAAAGACAAAGAAAAATCAAGATTGTGAGTACAGGAAGACTCCATCCGATCGGATAGAGCCCGCATCCGATTCGGATGGGAGGAATTGGATTTTACCGAGAAGTCCAACCGATTGGATGGGCCTAGATCCGATCGGTTGGCTGAAGCTGCAGTTACCAAAGTTGCATTTATTGATGGTTTTACTCCTCATAAACATTGTGGCCAATCATTTCCTTCCTATTTACTGTTCTAAGTCATTTTTACTTGGATAATAAGTGTTATCATGCTATATAATAGATCCAAGGATTAGATACTAAGTGTGACACCCCAAAAACTAGTAAAGGCTTACACCAAGTCCTTACTATCTTATTATCATTGCCCGAAAGCCTATAAGTGCTGTAAAAATGTCCAGGAAACTTTGAGTTAAAGTCTCAATAGTTTAGTTCAAGTGTGGAGTTGTTTACTTGTAATATTAGGCGATTGGAGGAGTGTGGTTGCTATAGTTCAACGGTTCTAGTTCTTGTAATCCTAAGCTAGGTATACCTTGGTTATTTACAATGAACTACTTTTTCTTTGAGTTTAATGAAAGTATTGTTTGTTACTTGTGTTCGATTATGATTGTTATGGAGTAATTTTGGTATACTTGTGTGTATGATGTAATTATTGTTAGAGTATTCTTATTTAAAAAGTGATGCATGAAAACATTTCTTGTTTTATGAGTTTGTTGGAATAATATCTAATCTTGCTTAATTTGTTGGTAAAAACATTTTAAAGAATAAAAAGGCCGAAAGGATTTTCTTTATGTTTTTATTCTAAAACGTTAGTGCACGAATTAGTATGGGATATGGTGTGTGACAAGCATCATATTTACTCATTAAAATGGATTTGAAACGATTTCATCACGAGAAAAGGCCGAAAGGATTTATAGGAATTTGTAAGATAAGAGTTGCTTTTCAAAAACCTAGAGTTTCATAGAATTGTCATAATAGTTAATAAGGCCGAAAGGAGTTGACTAGGAGACTGAATTCTTAGTAATGATTTTTCATGATAAAACCATTGATTGTTAGTCATTCATATAAAATTGTGCATCATTACAAGTTACATCAAACTTTGTGGAATACTCTATGCAATTAGTTAAGGAATTACACACAAGTTTATGTTTTTGATTGATTTGATTCTATTTACTTTTTGGAATTTCGTAAGAATAGGATTGACAACCCTTTTTGCAAAAGCTTGTTATACTAAATACAAATACCAAATCCCTTGGGACGATCTCGACTTACCCACCTTTACTATTACGGACGAGTATACTAGCTCGTATGTGTTAAATACAGAACCGGATAAATCGAGTTTATAAATTTTAAAACTTATACACGGTAGAGCACATCAGTAGTGTGTTGGTTCGAATTAAATAGAAAAAAATGAGGTTTTGTAGGTAGTGTTTAGGAGGTTGTGTTCAAGTGTGAGTGCTTGGCTTTGTGTGGGGTGAAAGGGTCGAATAAGTTAAGTGCACAAAAGGGTCTATCGGGTTGTTTTCAATGTAGAGTTAGGGTTTCAAATACACGAGTTAGGGTTTAGTTGCATGGGTGTATTTAATGAGATGCATGAAATCGGCTAAAACTATGAAGTTGTCCCATATTTATATAATTTATAGTTTAGACCCTGAACTTTGCTATATTGACACTTTAAACCCTAAACTATTATAAGTTGTCATATTAAACCCTAAACTATTATATTGAACATATTAAACCTTGAGTTATTTAAATTTTCATTTGTAAACCTAAATTATAAAACTTACTAATTGTAGAAACTTACTAAATCTGGAAACTTACTAATTATAGGAACTTACTAATTCGGGAAGTTACTAAAGATGGAAAGTTATTTGGGAAGTTACTAAATATGGAAACTTACTAAATATGACAAGTTACTAAAAATAGAAAGATTCTAAAAATGGAAAGTTACTAAGAATAGAAAGAAACCCTAAATGTGTAAACTTATAAAATTAGCTCATAAATAATACGTGATCATTAATTTGTATATGTTATGTGAAGAAGGAGTAGTTCCTGTTTCTGAATGCTTTCCTGTTTTGTTTGATTTGCTTTGCATAAGGTACAGATATTCTATCCCTTCTCAGTAGGGATTTCTCAAAACTTTCTGATCCTTGACTTTGATTCGTTTGCTTTGCTATGATTCCTTTGATATGATCCTTTGCTTTGATTCCATTGATATGATCCGTTGCTATGATTCCTTTGATATTATCCATTGCTATGATTGCATTGATATGAGCCTTTGCTATGATTCCTTTTATATGATCCTATGACTTAATATGATTTTTTCTATTTAGTTGCATGAGCTGACTAGCCATAGAGGTACCATTGTCATGTCATTGAGGCACCAATGGCATGACACTATCTGTGGCAGTGTGATCAGTCA
Source organism: Artemisia tridentata subsp. tridentata (assembly GCA_021014915.2). Lineage (NCBI taxonomy): Eukaryota > Viridiplantae > Streptophyta > Magnoliopsida > Asterales > Asteraceae > Artemisia > Artemisia tridentata. The sequence goes on along the minus strand of CP139507.1, from coordinate 428,613,191 downwards.
ACGGCGTCCCCTTTTGATATGATATGATATGATATGTGATCACTTACCCATTATGATATGTGTGTATACCTGTCTAGTACAGGGTACATATATGATTTGTTTTGTAGGGGGCGTATGGATGCATCCTAGGTATATGTTTTGATATGATTATGATATGATTTGGTGACTGGCTTGTGTGTGCCCTACACCCCACTCACTATTTGGTACTTAGAGGCCTCCCCTCTTCGTGCACTTATGATTTGATGGATATGTATATGTGATTATGTGGTCTATTCGAGTGTCTCGTTTAGACAGGCTCGTGGCTATTCTGTATATGTGATTATGTGGTCTATTTGAGTGTCTCGTTCACACAAGTCCGTGGCTATTCCTATTTGATTCGTTGATTCATTATGATTATTTGATTCGTATTATCTTAGTTCTCCATTTCATTTGACTTATGATATCTATTCCTTTGATTCGTATGATTCATCTTCGTTCACTTATGCTTATTACCTATCTGTTTTGTATATATATCTGTTCACTGGGCTTTTTAAGCTCAGTCGCGTTTCTTTTCCATGCGGCAGGTAATAAGCGGGATGCTGGGCATGAATGGTGAGAGTAGGAGCTAGAAGACCTACCTTGATTAGATTCCCCATTGTTTTGGATTATGATTAGACTTATGTTTTGGATATTTCATTTCATTTCATGTTTCGACTTGTAGCTCATAAGTTATGGCCTGTGAAAATTTGGACACTTAGGTTTCGCCTGTAGGACTTAGGATATGACCGGTGAGGATTGGGTAGACATTAGGCTTCGCTTTTGACACAATCTCTTCATTCGTATTTTGATCCTTACCTTTATTTTGTCTTCGCTAATTCGTTTATGACCTTTCAAATGGTGAACACTCAAAACACTGAAGATTTCAGTTCCAACCCTGCTTTTGCTACCGCAGTCTAGTAGGCCGTTGACGCACTGATTCCGGGCCTTACCGAATGGATCACAAATGAGGTCCGTCAACATACGGCCTGTGGTAGTGGTAGTGGTAGTGGTGGTTCTGGTGCTGGTACTCCACCAGTGACTATTCATACTTGGTTGGAGAGGTTTTGTAAGCAAAAGCCTCGATCGTTCAGCTCTGCTAATGCTCCGGTTGATAAGGAGAATTGGATTGCGCATATGGAGAAGATATTTGAGGTTTTGGGATGTGATGACGTTTTCAAAGCTCGACTTGCTAGCTATAAGTTTGAGGGTGACGCCCTCAGCTGGTGGAAAGCCTGTAAGCAAGCTAAGGGTGCAGATGATTTTGTTGCTACTTTGTCATGGAACGACTTCCGTGACACTTTCTTCCTTCAGTATTTTCTGAGGACTAAGAAGGAGAAGTTTGAGAGAGAGTATCATTCGATCTATTAGTTTAACAGAGAGACTAGCACTGAGTTCATAAAGAGGTTTCTTCGTTTGGTTGGATTCTTGGGAGCCAAGGCTGGAACCCAGGAAGAATAGGCTAATAAGTTCAAGTGGGCGCTTCGGACCGATCTTTTGGATGGGAATGTGAATATCCATTTTGATGATGTAGCACAGGTTGCTAACGCTGTTCGTAACATTGAGATCATGCAGGAGAGAGCTAGACAGGGTATTAAGAGATATCGGGACGGGGATGGTGTGCGACCAGTGCTGGGGAACAATTAGCAGGGTAGTGATTCGAGGGGTAATGATGATCCGGGTTATGATAGGCGTGGATATGATAGGCATGGCTACAACAACCAGAGGTCGGGACGTGATCAGCAGTACCGTGATCAGTAGTATCGGGATCAGCAACACCGTGGTCAACAGAACAACCACGCTTCAGGTTCATCTAGTCAGAAGGGATATGTGGATTATGCTCCTCCTCCTCCTTGTAGCATTTGTGGGAAGTTACATTCTGGGAAATGTCATAGGGCTTCTGGTGCTTGCTTTATATGTGGTCAGGTGGGACATATGGCTAGAGATTGTCCTAAGTCTGGTGGTAACAGCAACAAGGGTAATGGGAATGACCGACAGCCAGCTACTAAGGGTCGAGTGTACTGCTTGACCAGTGATCAGGCTGCTAGTGCCTCAGGTACCGTTTCAGGCACTCTTTATTTAAATGATCATACAACATTTGGTTTATTTGATACGGGTGCTACACATTCGGTGGTTTCTAATTCGTTTGCCAAACATATTAATATACCCGCAACACCATTAAATTATGCTCTATCTATTTCGACCCCTATGAAGAATCATGTGATTATAGATCACGAATTTCTGAAATGTCCTTTACGTTTTAACGATAAGATCCGTTCTGCTAATTTGCTTCCGTTGGACATGCATGATTTTGATATTATTCTGGGCATGGACTGGTTGTCCGAGCATCGGGCGACTATCGACTGTCATGCCAAACGAGTTATATTTGGTAATTTGAATACTCCTGAGTTTGTTTACCATGATTCCCAACCTGGTAAGTCTGTTAAGATCATTTCGGCTATGAAAGCTCGTTCATTACTTTCACATGGTTGTGAAGGATTTTTGGCTTCGATTAAAGATACTTCGTTGGATGGTCCTCGTATCGAGAGTCATCTAGTTGTTTGTGATTTTCCTGATGTGTTTCCTGATGAACTTCCGGGTATGCCTCCTGTGCGTAAAGTTGAATTTAGTATTGATTTGATTCCGGGTGCTGAACCCATTTCCAAAGCTCCATATCGTATGGCACCAGTTGAACTAAAAGAACTGAAAGAGCAGCTTTAGGAACTTTTAGTGCGTGGTTTCATCTGTCCAAGTGTATCCCCGTAGGGTGCACCCGTTATGTTTGTGAAGAAGAAAGATGGCAGTATGAGATTATGTATCAATTATCGTGAGTTGAACCGTATCACTGTTAGAAACCGTTATCCGCTTCCCTGTATCAACGATTTATTTGATCAGCTTCACGGAGCAAAGTTCTTTTCCAAAATTGATTTGAGGTCTGGCTGTCACTAGTTGCGTGTGAAGCAACAAGATGTTCCTAAGACCGTTTTCCGTACTCGTTATGGTCATTACGAGTTTCTAGTGATGCCATTCGGTTTGACAAATGCACCAGCCGTCTTTATGGATCTGATGAACCATGTATTCCATGAGTATTTGGATAAATTTGTTATTGTGTTTATCGATGACATTCTGATATTTTCTAAGACGAAGAAATAGCACGAGGAGCATCTTCGTATTATATTGGAGATTCTACGACAGAAGAAGTTGTATGCTAAGTTTTCTAAATGTGAATTCTGGTTGGAGCAAGTAGCGTTTTTGGGTCATATTGTATCGGCTGAAGGGATTAAAATGGATCCGGTAAAGGTTGAAGCTATCACCAAGTGGCCAAGACCGACGAATGTGACTGAAGTCAGAAGTTTCTTGGGGCTTGCTGGTTACTATCGAAGATTTGTTGAGGGATTCTCACGTTTAGCTCTGCCGTTGACGAAACTGATGCGGAAAGGTGAGAAGTTTGTTTGGACTGAGGAAAGGGAGAAAAGTTTCGAGGAGTTAAAGAAGAGACTAGTTTCCGCACCTATACTTACTCTTCCGTCAGGTACTGGTGGCTATCAGATTTACAGCGATGCTTCGAAGAAAGGTCTAGGATGTGTTCTTATGCAGCATGGTAAGGTTATCGCCTACGCATCTAGACAGTTAAAACTGTACGAGGAGAATTATCTGACACACGATTTAGAGTTAGCAGCTGTAGTTTTTGCACTAAAGATATGGAGACATTACTTATATGGTGAGACTTGTGATATCTTCATTGATCACAAAAGCCTAAAGTATATCTTCACTTAGAAGGAGTTGAATATGAGGCAGAGACGTTGGTTAGAACTTTTGAAAGATTATGATGCTAACATTCAGTACCATCCGGGTAAGGCGAATGTGGTGACAGATGCTCTTAGTAGGAAGCCGGGGATTATTGCTAGCCTTGAGATTGAGCCTAGGATACTCAACGACTTGGAACTGATGGAGGTGGAGTTATGTGTTTGTGATGGTTACTGGGTTAGTTTGAAGGTTGAGTCTAATCTTATGCTATGAATTTAAGAAGCTCAAAAAGACGATGGCGAGTTGTGGTCTATTATTCATAATTTGGAAGAAGGAAGGCAAACGGAGTTTCATGTTGACGATGATGGGATTGTGTGGTATGGTGATCGTTTGTGTGTTCCTAATGATCCTTCTATTCGAGAAGCTGTGTTATCAGAGGCACACAGTTCTCCTTTCACCATTCATCCGGGTTCTACGAAGATGTATAGGGATTTGAAGCAGCATTTCTGGTGGAACGGTATGAAGCAGGACATGGCTATGTTTGTGGCTAAGTGTATGACCTGCCAGCAGGTTAAGATCGAACATCAGCGTGCTAGTGGTCTTTTACAGCCTTTAGAGATTCCTACTTGGAAGTGGGAGCAGATTTCTATGGATTTTGTTACGGGTTTTCCTCGCACACAGAGGAAGCATGATGCTATTTGGGTCGTTGTTGATCGTTTAACCAAATCAGCTCACTTTCTGCCTATTCGGAAAGATTATTCGGGTAGTAAGTTGGCACAAATCTTTCAGCAGGAGATTGTTCGTTTACATGGCACTCCAACAACTATTGTATCTGATAAAGATCTGCATTTTACTTCACTTTTCTGGAATGGTTTGCATAAGGCTTGGGGTACTCGACTTAAGTTTAGTACGGCATTTCATCCTTAGACCGACGGGCAGTCGGAACGCAGTATTCAGACTTTGAAAGATATGTTGAGATCTTGTGCTCTTGAATGGTCGGGACATTGGGATGAGTATTTGTGTTTGGTGGAGTTTGACTACAACAATAGTTGGCATGCCAGTATTAAAGGGGCTCCTTTCGAGCTGTTGTACGGACGAAAGTGTAGGGCACCTATCTGTTGGAATGAGGTTGGTGAACGGCTTATTGAAGGTCCCGAATTAATTGAGGTGACTAATGAGAAACTCGCCGTTGTCAAGGAAAAGTTTAAGGAAGCTAGAGCTTGACAGAAGAGTTATGCTGATCGTCATCGACGTGCTTTGGAATTTAGTCCTGGTGATCGTGTTTTTCTTAAGGTTTCTCCGTTTCGTGGTGTTAAGCGTTTTGGTATTAAGGGGAAACTTAGTCCGCGTTTCATTGGTCCGTTTGAGATTTTAGACCGCGTTGGTGAAGTTTCTTATCGTTTGGCACTTCCTCCGAAGCTTTCTCATGTGCATAATGTGTTTCATGTATCTCTTCTGAGGGGATACAATTATCATCTGCTCCATGTTGTTTCTTACCTATTGGATCAGATTCGAGAAGATTTGTCTTGTGTTGAGGAGCCTGAGGCTATTTTGGAGCGTCAGGATCGGGTCATGAGAAATAAAACTATTCCGTTCGTTAAGATTCTTTGGAAGAATCATCCTGAGAGCGAGGCTACTTGGGAAACCGAAGAATCAATGCGAGCTAGCTATCCGCATTTCTTTTCGTGATTTGGTACGTATTCGTTTGATTTTACTACTTCAAATTTCGAGGACGAAATTTTTCTTTTTAGAGGGGAAGAATTATAATAACCTAAAATGTTATTTCTTAATCCGTTACTAAGATGAACTTGAACCCGAATGTAACCTAAGTAACTATGAGCTATAACATGAGAATTACAAAATATAAAAACCTATAACCTAAGCCACATAAAATCGACACACACATGTTATTATAAGTCACCTATCACACATCTAACATGTCCCATATAGGCCGAAATATATAAATTTTTTTTACACAACATATAGCATGGAAATGTCTAGAATACATGTTTGATTTTGAAATAAAAACTTGGTCTCCTCTTATCCTCTTTGCTCGGCCTAACTTCCAGCCCACCCTCTCCTTTATCTACTCCATATTCAACCTATTATACACATTTCAAAAATACACAAGAAACCCTAGAAACTAAATAAGTGGCGGCAGCTTGATCATTCATTCATTCGGGTGGAAAAGGTGGTACATTGGAGGTGTGAAAGGTGTCAAGAAGGTGGTGCTAATCGTGGTTTTACCTGGGTTCGAAGAGGGTCCTGTTTTGTTGTTCGAATCAGGTTTTGAGCTAGGTCTTTTGTTCTTGTTTTGTTCTTCCATTTTGACCCAAGGCATAATCTATCCTTGTTATGCGTTTCTCTCGACATATATACACATAAACGTTCATAAATTATTGAATTAAGATTAAGCTATACTCGACCTAAAATGATATGTATGAAAGGATGATTAAGTCGCATAAAATAATGAAGAAATGAACACATGAAATGATAAGATAACTAATGCATGAAATACTGAATATATGTATGTCGATATATAGATTTTCTTTGGCTATTCGAATCAGGATTTATGCACGATTGTGATCTCTTTTATACGAGTAAGAATGACATATTAAACGTAGCATAAAATCATGAATGGTTGGAGTATATATAAGTAAATATATGTGTCGATATACCCTAAAATTAGCATAACTTGTAATGACCAAAATACCCCTTTAATTTTAAAAGTTTGAAAAATTATAAAATCATATAAGTAATATTATTTGAACTTAACCTAAATTAATTAAAATCCTAAGTTACCTAATAATTTAAACTATTAAAACCTTACATTATAATATGAAATCCCAAACAAATAATTTCACTACATTTGCTCTAAGAATTCGACATGCATTGTGTCATATAACCTCAAAATTCGGTTAGGAAGGAAAGAAATAAGAAGAGATATACATTAAATCAAAAGATATCATGATCCCTTAAAATTAGGCCACTCCCATATTTATCTAAATCCAAAAAGTCAGTTCCCCTTTTATTTAGTTATACCGATCTTTATTTTTTTCATTCACTTTTCCCAAAACCCTAAAAACACAAATCACATAGTCGATTTCTGCTTTTGTTCTTTCTCTCTTTTGTTCGACCAAAACACAGCAGCAAAAAGGGTTCTTCGGTGCTTCCGTGGTGGTCCATCGTGGTGTTCAAGTGGTGTTCTTGGAGTCTCCATTCGAAGGTATATTGAGGTAGTCTCGGTTGGAATTTTGTTAAAGAGACCGATCCATACTTTGTTCTTCTTCTTCGATCACGCTACGAGGGTATTGTATATCTCTTGTTTTATATCTTTCTTGTTCAAATCATGCGTGTTTTCTTTGTTGGTATGTCATATAATGATCATCTTAATTTATAAGAACAAACTATATAAGAATATGTTATGTTACATAAAATAACGGATAATCTTAAACCCTAATGTGGATCGATCTAGGTTATGGTGGTGTTTGATGATTTTGTGATCATGTTATGACCATCTTGAATCGACCTAAACCTGTTCTATATCATTCATATTCACCTAGTAACAATATATGGGTCACGGGATGAAAACCTAAAGAGGAATCACATGAAATCATAAAAACAGTATGCTGATAGAAAATTATGTCAAATTGAACTGAGCTTATCTTGTTGATGGAAACGTGTTTTTGGGTGTTTTCTAAGTCTAAAACTAAGTTCAAGGAAATAGCTTTCTATAAAACTAAGCCATGTAATTTTTTAGAGGTCGGGAAGGCATACTTTTGATTTTTCGAGTTCGAATGTCAAAACTGTTTTTGGGGAGTCTGGAAATCAGTCCGTTTTGACGATTTTTCATTTTCAAACCATGAGGAGTTAGGTCATGAAATTCTCCAGTATGTGACTTCAATATGTTTAGTAGTGTCATGAATTTTTGTAGATTTTTCCTGGAGGTATTGGTGGGTAAATGAAGTGGTTACTTTCTGAGTGTTACAGCAGACATGTTTTCTGAGTAGTCCGAGTTGTGGTATTTTTCATGTGGGGTAAAACTAATCAATAATTTCTGGGAAAATTAGTGTGGGTTGTCAAGACATTGAGGTAGCTCTGGGAATTTTTGTGGATTTTATCTCTGAGTTCTAATATGGTTCATAAATTCGATCAAGTGTGGTCTGTTTAGGGTTAAAAGCTGATAAGAAGTTAATTAGGGCTAAATATGGATTAATTGTGTAACTTAAGGGTGGAACTTATCATTATTCGAACTGAAAGGGTTTAACTTGTTAAAACATGTAACTTTATGATATTTATATTTCATACCATAATCTTACGATAGTTTCACTATAATCCCTAAACTATTTATAATTACTTAATAAACCCTAACTATAAGAATGTGATTAATAACAAGTATTTAAAATCCGTTATGAAATTAAATGAGCTAATAAGTATATTATGAATCCTAATCTATGTAGATTCGTTGAAGAGGTGTGACAGTGTTTCCTTGTGTCCATCCATTTGTTTGCTTCCATTTCATTCGCTAAGGTACAGATATTCTGCCCTTCTTGTAAGGAGCCTTCGTTCTCTTGATCTCTTGTTTTGATTCGTTTAGGATTCCCCAAGCCATTGCTATGTTTCCCCTTGTTTTGTGAACCTTAGATTTGAACCTTTGCTTTGAACTCTTGTCTTGATCCTTGTTCTGAACCTTGCCTTGAACCCTGCTATGTTTCTTTTGATACTTGACATGACCTGTTCATCACCTGGTAACCTGAATGGTTAAGACCCTTGGATACTTGAAGGTTCATAGGATTTTATAACTGTTTTTCTTAGTTACATATGAAGAGGTTTTGAACATTTCTTTTAAAGACTTTTATTATGAAAACTGTTTTAACGATCGCTTTTATTAAAACCATTTTAAAAAGATTTCTTTTAACGAATTGTTATGAACCTTCTGGTATTTGACTTTTCTGATATTGACCTCCTGATAGTGAACCCCTGCATTGATCTCCTGCTATGAACCTTGATATGAACCTTGCCATGAACTTTGACTTGAACCTCGATTTACTTGATATGATAATTGATAAGAAAACCTTTTTGATTACATCAAAATGTTTTAAAGAGACCATTCCTATGAAAACTATTTTGAAAGATCATTTTAACTAGAACTATGATTAAAGGATTTCTTCTAATTAAACTTTTGAATTGAACCTTTACTATAAACCTTTGCTATGACCTCTTGTCTTGAATCTTGTCTTGAACCTTGATACACTTGAATTGGAAACTTGACTTGAACCACTTGAAATGGGAAACTTGACTTGAACAACTTGATATGGAACTTGAACTTGAACTTGGAACTTGAACTTGAACTTGGAACTTGAACTTGGTACTTGAACCCCTTGATACTTGATACTTGACCCTTGACCCACAGTTTGAGATTACGAGCCATACTAGGCATGAGGGTTTCATGTCCTTGTCATTGATGCACCAATGGCTTGACTTTTGGGTAGGAAAGTGATTACCTATCCCGTCCCTGCCATGACTTGTTATTTGACTTGTACACGAAGATGAAGACATTGTGGCAGCCTACAGGGGCGCATGGATGCATCCTAGATTTGTATTTGTACTTGATTTGACTCGACTTGATTACTTGTATTACTTAGTGACATGATGGGTGTGTGCGATACACGTCATTCACTCTTGGGAGCTCATGACTCCATCCCTTGGAGGTATCCCCTCATATTATACTTGGCATACCGAGGTCACCCCTCCGTATACATGTATACTTGTTTACTTGAATTTACTTGATATGATATGTTCTGGGCTCGTAGTGGATTACTGTTTCTGTTACCTTATAACCTTGATACTTAACTTGATACTTGACTTGATATTGGATTTAATTCGATATTTGACTTGACTTAAATTGAATATTGGGCTGGTGGTGGGTTATGGTTTCCTTTACACCTACCTATTGTAACCATTCTTGATAACCTTTTCTATTTTCTTTCATAACTCTTGTTACACCTTGCATTGTTTCGCTTACTCCATTATCCCATTATTACTGCTTTGTACCGTTATATCTGTTCACTGAGCTTTCGTAGCTCAGCCGCATTTCTTTTCCTGCGGCAGGTTTTAGTTTGGAAGCTGGGTTTGAGTGGAGAGTACTTGGGCTTAGAAGACCGTAATAGCTTTTGAAGATGATTAGAAGAACCTTTAATTAGAAACTTTTGTATTGTAACCTTGTAGTTTCATATTTCCTTTGTAACCATTGAATTCTATTGTATTATTAATGTCAAATGCTTGTGTTTGTTCTGATATGCCACCATTGTTGTGACACCTTTGCCCTTGTCGGGTCGGGGTGTTACATGGTTGGAGTATATATATGTGTCGATATAGGGTGATAATGGGTTATTCGAATCAGATTGCATGCATGATTAATTGGATCTGTTTTACATCTAAGAACCTGGTTATAAACATTAGTAATTGAGAAGAGATATGCATGTGTATAAGGGCTGGTTATGGTTGATGTGGTGTGATAGTTATGCTCGTTAAGAGTGATTGGGTATATGTTGATATAAGGTTTGAAGTGGCTATTAAAATCAGGATTTGCATGCATGTTTAAAAGAGATCAGTGTTATACATAAACCCTAGGAATTTATACATGTGAAAAATGGAAGATGCATGCATGGTTGGGTCGTATATGGTTAGGTCAAAAGGGAAGGTTAGGGTATGATCGGATTGTGATTTTATGTGAATTGATATGGTGTGTGTATGTTTCGAATGGGCTGGAAAGGTGTGGGGTGTGTGTGTGCGCTAATAGGTGTCGAATTTAAGAGTTTGAAACACAAGAAACATGAGTCGAATGGTGGGTATTATTTTGGTTTGAAATGGTTGTTTTGGTTTGGAATGGTCTTGCTAAAAAGGGTTAACGAGAAGGGGTAAAAGGGTCGTGTGTTGGTTCGACTTAAAGAGAAAGAAATGAGGTTTTGTAGGTCGTGTTTAGGAGGGTGTGTTCGTGTGTGAGTGCTTGGCTATGTGTGGGGTGAAAGGGTCGAATAAGTTAAGTGCACAAAAGGGTCTATCGGGTTATTTTTAATGTAGAGTTAGGGTTTCAAATACACGAGTTAGGGTTTAGTTGCATGGGTGTAATTAATGAGATGCATGACATCGGCTAAAACTATGAAGTGGTCCCATAATTATATAATTTACATTTTAGACCCTAAACCTTGCTATATTGACACTTTAAACCCTAAACTATTATAAGTTGTCATATTAAACCCTAAACTATTATATTGAACATATTAAACCTTGAGTTATTTAAATTTTCATTTGTAAACCTAAATTATAAAACTTACTAATTGTGGAAACATACAAAATCGGAAAACTTACTAATTATAGAAACTTAATAATTCGGGAAGTTACTAAAGATTGAAAGATATCTGGAAGTTACTAAAAATGAAAACTTACTAAATATGGAAAGTTACTAAATATAGAAAGATTCTAAAAGTGGAAAGTTACTAAAAATAGAAAGAAACCCTAAATATGTAAAGTTATAAAATGAGCTCGTAAATAATACGTGATCATTAATTTGCATAGGTTCTGTGAAGAAGGAGTACCTATTTCCGAGTGCTTTCCTATTATGTTTGATTTGCTTTGCATAAGGTACATATATTCTATCCTTTCTCAGTAGGGATTCTCATGACTTTATGATCCTTGAATTTGAATCGTTTGCTTTGCTATGATTCCTTTTATATGATCCTTTGCTATGATTCCATTGATATGATCCGTTGCTATGATTCCTTTGATATGATCCTTTGCTATGATTCCATTGATATGAGCCTTTGCTATGATTCTTTTGATATGATTCTATGACTTGATATGATTTGTTCTGTTTAGTTGCCGGAGCTAACTAGCCATGGAGGCACCATGGCTATTTCATTGAGGCACTAATGGCATGACACCCTCTGTGGCGGTGTGATCAGTCCACGGCGTCCCCTTTTGATATGATATGATATGATATGTGATCACTTGGCTATTATGATATGTGTGTATACCTGTCTAGTACAGGGTACATATATGATTTGTTTTGTAGGGGGCGTATGGATGCATCCTAGGTATATGTTTTGATATGATTATGATATGATTTGGTGACTGGCTTGTGTGTGCCCTACACCTCACTCACTATTTGGTACTTAGAGGCCTCCCCTCTTCGTGCACTTATGATTTGACGGATATGTATATGTGATTATGTGGTCTATTCGAGTGTCTCGTTTAGACGGGCTCGTGGCTATTCTGTATATGTGATTATGTGGTCTATTTGAGTGTCTCGTTTAGACAAGTTCGTGGCTATTCCTATTTGATTCCCTGATTCATTATGATTATCTGATTCGTATTATCTTAGTTCTCCATTTCATTTGACTTATGATATCTATGCCTTTGATTCGTATGATTCATCTTCGTTCACTTATGCTTATTACCTATCTGTTTTGTATATATATGATGCGCGTGATGTGTCATTGCGGTTTAGCAGTATTAATGCCTACTCAAGTTTTAAATTTATATTTAGCTGACTTATCAATAACACACACATTTAACGAGCAGTGTACCCGGTCAGTATGAATATAATGGTAAGCAGAGTGTCGATCACTAAGAGTGGAACGTATTATCTAGTTATTCTAATCAGTATTTTAATATCCTAAGTTAGTTATACAACCTAATCTAACGCAAGGGGGTTCAGCCTGAGAGACTGGCACAGTTTGGTTATAATTAAATAGAAAACTAAACTAATGAGCACGAATCAGCGATTAGCACACACGTACACAGATAGATACTCGAGACAATAAGAAGACCTGTCCTGATAATTAAATAGCTTGTCACTTGTTTTATTGCTAGTTTTATATGAAGTGTATATAATTAAACCTTTCTCGTTGGCTCTAATCTTATCGGCGAGTAAACCCTTAATGATTACTTATGTCTATCCTACTTTTCTAGAGACGCTAGAATAAATAGGCGAGGAAGGGGCATGACGACCCAAGCAAGACTCAGCTAGACACAGAGGTTATCAATGCACTAATAAAAGTCACCAAAGACATCAACATATAAACTTTAATTAATGGAAAAGCAATATTAAGGGGAGTGCATGATCTTCCGTAGTCACATGACACAAGCCCATCAATCCTGATGAATTAAAGCGTACTAAAACAATAAAACAAAACTACTTAATGAATTGAATACATGCAGGACCTTCTTACAGCTCTTGTATCTTTGTTTGAGGTGTGTCTTGTGCTGCTTGGTCGTCTGAATTCGGCTCTAGGGTTATACAAAAGGTCTCTTAAATTCGTCTGACCTTGGGGTATTTATAGTTTCTGTCTGAGGGATCGATGCGGCGCATTGACTTAACTTCGCGTGGGGTCCAAGATTAATATATTCTGGAATATTCGTACACCGTCTTCAGATGCGGCGTAACTTGATCTTTGTATGCGGCGCATGTACTTTAGCTGTCTTGGATTGTAACTGGTGAAATCTTGATAGTGATACGCCGTATGTTAGAAGTATATTGCGGCGTATCTGGAGTAGAACGAGCTTGATCTTCTTCTTTGACCAAAGTTTCATATGCGGCGCATGACAGAATTGCATGCGGCGCATTCTTCAAAGTCAGGCAATGGTCTTCGAATTCATCTAAGTATTATATTGCGTCGTATCTGTTGAGTGAGATACGGCGCATCTTCTGGATTTCAGTAGACTTTTGACATCTCGCTTGTTTTGCTCCATAATTAGTCCAAAATTGCCAAGTTTCACATAATGCTTGTTTTTACCTGAGAATTACTAAAGTAAACATTAATGTATCGATTCTCATATATAATATAATAAAACAAGTCAAATAAATAGGATAAATGATGATAATAAAATGTACTTATTTGAGTTCATCAGTTTTGTATATATATCTGTTCACTGGGCTTTTTAAGCTCAGCCGCGTTTCTTTTCCTTGCGGTAGGTAATAAGCGGGATGCTGGGCATGAGTGATGAGAGTAGAAGCTAGAAGACCTACCTTGATTAGATTCCCCATTGTTTTGGATTATGATTAGACTTATGTTTTGGATATTTCATTTCATTTCATTTCATTTCATGTTCAAACTTGTTGGAAGTTTGTAAGTTTGGAAGTCATGATGTTCTTGACTTTACATTATTTATGAAGTCTCCCGCTTGCGTTTATTTTATATGTTCTGATAGACACCATAATGTGGCATCTTGACTATTGTCGGGTTGGGGTGTTACACGTTGACTTTTGTATCGAAAACTATAATTAAGAAATAATCGTAACGATAAATATAGTTATAACGATAAATATACATTTTGTACTAGTTTTGCAAATATAGTTAACGAAAGGGATTATTTGAGGAAATTGCAACACTTGGGAAAAATAGAAAAGTTTGAATAAACGAATGGATCATGCCCGATTTTTTTAAAATTTCGACACTTAGAATATTTTCGGATGAAAACCGACTAGAAGATGAAACAGATTATTTTTATTATTAAAAATATTAATTCTTCTAAATTAATATTTTTAGAGCTTAAAAGATTTGTGAATACACTTTTGGTATTTATACATTTACATTTATTTAATTTCTCAAAAATTAAATACTTATAAATTTCTTTATAATTATCATTATATCATAAATAATCATAGTATTTATAATATAATAATACCCCACTATCACCATTATCATATTAATTATTCAATACCTATTTAATTAATTATAAGTCTTAATTAATTAAACACTTAATTAATTAATAAATATATATATACGATAATATATATATTACTTACGCATTTTGCGACGACAAGTACTAAAGCACAGAAGTTCTGTCGCACGTATTTTCATCGTACACTTTCACCATGAGCCATCACCAAAGAGTCTTATACGATAAACTATTTTGAAATGTACCTTACCACACAACAAGCAAGAAATACACGAGCACTGGACACACGTAAACTTTTCAATTGAGTTAAAACATTTAAAACACGAATATTTCGCTAAGACTTACCATACTGATCTAGGTCGTGTCGGAGTGGTTGCACTGTGTATTTGTTGACTAGCAGATTGCTATTGTTATTAAAGTGAGTTTATAGCCCCATTTTTTTATACGTATTGTTTTTATAAACCTTGGGGGTGAGAAACATGCAAAACTATTTTCATGGACCAAATTGAACTTTGTTTTTATACACACTTGTATGCCGATAACCTAAGTATGCTTGAATCCCATTGCGCCCACTATCATCAACCGTCAATTCCTGCTGGGAAGCGCGTATGATATAAGTAGATCTATTGGGGGTGACTCTCCCGTTCGGTTGGCCCGACAGGTCAACGTGAACGTATACCATGTCAGAATTTGCCGAGTGTCTGGGGATTAACACTCGTGGGAACCCTTTATTTGCTATGCCAACTTGGCATATTATTTGTCTGGTCTCGGTTGGATAAGCTTAGTGTTTGCATACCGAATTAGTGTGATTGCTGAATTATTTGCTATGGTCCATATGTGCTTATTTACTTTAAACCTATGAACTCACCAGCTTTAGCTGACTTTTAGCATGTTTTTCTCGGGTATTTGAGAATGTGTTTACTGAAGGCAGGGCATGGCAATGGTCATAAGTTTGTTGGAAATGTTTTTGCTTATACGTTAAACTCTGAATTTGGGACCGATTGGATAGATGGGCTTCATTTTATTTGAATTTAACTTGATGTATGAAAATTTAACTTTGGAAATGTAAACTATTTTAAAATGGATTTTTAATCCGTTCTCTATATCTTTGTGTTGTGATTATCGATTTAGTAGCAGCCAAATATGTATGCTTTCGCAAATTCTTATTTTGGGGGTGTTACAAAAAACCTCACAACAAAATGGTAAGTCCGAACGAATGATATGCATTATCAACAATCTCATTCGGACCTTAGTTTTTCAAGCTTACCTTCCCCCTACTTTTTGGGTTGAAGCTCTTAATATGACCCTCCACCTATTAAATATTCTACCTTCCAGTTCAATTAATAATGAAATACCTTATACTCGTCTTTTTGGAACCACACCCGACTATAGCCACCTACATACTTTTGGGTATCTTTGTTACCCTCATCTTGACACCACTCAAAACTCGAACCACGTGCTACACTATCCATATTTTTGGGGCACGCATCCAATCACCGTGGATACCGTTGTCTTGACTTAAATACCAATAAAATCATTATTTCTCGCCATGTCACTTTTGACGAGACGGTTTTCCCATTTGGCTCTATAACACCCACTTCGCCTCCATCTTACACCTTTTTAGACGAGCCACCTAATATCATTTCCCATATTATATGTTCATCACCCACTTCTCAATCACAAAATAGTACCGGTCCACCACCCACGATTCCCAAGCCTACTTCGCCGCCCCATCAAACCGCTAGCCCAACAACACTTTTGCCCCCAACATACACCTGTATCTCCAACAAATATTAACTAACCTTCACTACTACAGCCCACAATGGTCAAAAACCCAAATCCAAACCCAGTTTGGGTTCACCCCATGGTCACACATTTTCATATCAGGTCTAATCATCCTCCTGATCGTCTAACTCTTCATGTGTCTACTATTTCATCCTTACCAAAATCGTATGCTGATGCGTTTAATTATCCAAATTGGCAAAATGTTATGTATGATTAATATAATGCACTTATTAAAAATAAAACTTGGACTATTGTACCTCGACCCACGGATTCCAATATTGTTCGTTGTATGTGGCTGTTTCGCCATAAGTATTTAGCTGATGGCACTCTTAGACGTTACAAGGCTCGTCTTGTAGCGAATGGTAGTACACAGTTACAGGGTATTGATATCGATGAGACTTTTAGTTCGGTTGTCAAACTGGGTACTATTCAGACCGTTCTTAGTTGGGCTACTTCTCGACGTTGGCCTGTTCATCAGCTTGATGTCAAGAATGCCTTCCTCCATGGTGATTTATCTGAGACGGTTTACATGCATCAACCACCTGGGTTTCGGGATTCTGCTCATCCTGATTATGTTTGTTTATTACAGCGGTCTCTTTACGAGCTCAAGTAGGCCCCTCGGGCTTGGTTTCAGCGATTTGCAGCTTATATTACTCGTGTTGGGTTTACTCATAGTCGCTGTGACTCATCATTATGTATTTACAGACAGGGGACTGATGCTGCTTATTTATTATTGTCTGTTGATGATATTTTTCTCTCTGCTTCCTATGAGATTTTGTTACAACATATTATTACTTCATTGCATCAGGAGTTTTCTCTGACAGATCTAGGTTCACTTACTTATTTTTTGGGTATTTACATTACACGTGATTCTTTCGGGATGTTCTTAACTCAGCGCAAGTATGATACTGAGATTCTTGAGCGGACTCATATGGTTAATTGCAATCCCAGTCGGACTCCTGTTGATACTAAGTCTAAACTGGGGGATGATGGTGATCCACTATCTGATCCGACATTATATCGGAAGCTTGCGAGTTCTCTTTAGTATCTTACTTTTACTCGTCCAGATATTTCTTATGCATTGCAACAGGTTTGTATTTATATGCATGATCATCGGGAGCCTCACTTTTCGGTTCTTAAACGGATTTTGCGGTATGTTCGTGGTACTTTAGATCATGGGTTACAATTATTTTCATCTTCTACTACATCTTTGATTGCCTATTCGGATGCGGATTAGGTTGGTTGTCCTACTACTTGACGATCGACTTCGGGTTATTGTGTTTTTCTTGGCAACAACTTACTCTCTTTGTCCTCTAAGCGACAACCAACGCTTTCTCGTTCTAGTGCTGAGGCAGAGTATCGTGGTGTTGCCAATGCAGTTGCTGAGACGTGTTGGTTGCGGAATCTACTACGTGAGTTGCATACACCTTTATCTTCTACTACGCTTGTTTACTGTGACAATGTGAGTGCTGTTTATTTGTCCTCTAATCCGGTTCAGCATCAATGTACGAAGCATATAGAGATAGATATTCACATTGTTCGAGATTTGGTTGTTGCTGGTCAGGTTCGAGTTCTTCATGTTCCATCACGTTATCAGTATGTGGACATTTTCACTAAAGGCTTGCCTTCGGCTTTGTTTGAGGAATTTCGTACCATTTAAGCATTCGGTGTCCTCCCGCTCAAACTACGGGGGAGTGTTAGTCGATGTTATTTGTATTGGGTCGATATTATTTGTATTGGGATCAAGCCCGAGTTTCTAGATGATTCCCTATAGAACTATTTATGTACCGAACCATTTTGATAATAATGAATATTCATTCAGTCTTACATCAATGTCGTTCTATATATAGTGGAAGGAAATAGGCTATTTCAGGCTTCTGCTATCCAACCCGAGATCATGAGAGTGTCCAATCTAAATGTAATAATCTCTTTAAGGATGTACCAAACATATAATGGGGAATAAGTTTTCCAAAAACAATTAGTTGGTAAAAAACTCTTACCAAACTAACCATTTTTGCTCAAAAGAAAAGAATCCAGATTAGCTGACGACAATTTTTACTACTGGACCATGCGTGCTACTGCTAAATATTTTCTAACAATTTATCCATAGTAAACGAAACAAGTTACACGTTTGTTATATAACTTTTTTCGGTCTACTTAAAATAGCATAATATCACAATCAAAATAAATTAATCTATGATTGCATACTTAATATCAATTTAAGGTGCGATAATTTAGTTTTGGGCGGTTAACAACTAAATGATACCTTAATCCTTCCATTATTGTTCTTAATCTTCTAATAAAATAAACCACCACATGTTATAATATACTTGGCATATAGCCCTACCTTTTTTATAATAATCACATGTGCTATATGCCTTTATTAACTGAAATGTACGTACATTTGTTACACATTTTTGGTGAAAGAAAAAGGGATTATTTATTTAAAATGTATCTTACCTGTCACAAATTCCAGGTCTGTGTAACAAACATTTTTTTTGCAAATTCATGTACCAAACTTTCAAATTTCGTCACTCTTGTGTATTTTCGGACCATTTTACCATTCAATTTGTTAAAACTCCTTTTATCAGGGAGGGGTAAAATGGAAAAAAAAATACACGAGAGTGAAGAAATCAACTCGTTTCAGTTTGATCATGGTGGTGAATTTGACAACCATGCGTTACATAAATTATTTGCCTCTAACGGAATTCAGTTCCGGTTCTCTTGTCCAAAAACCTCGCAACAAAATGGTAAGTCCGAACGAATGATACGCATTATCAACAATCTCATTCGGATCTTATTTTTTCAAGCTTATCTTCCCCCTACTTTTTGGGTCGAAGCTCTCAATATGTCCCTCCACCTATTAAATATTTTACCTTCGAGTTCAATTAATAATGAAATACCTTATACTCGTTTCTTTGGAACCACACCCGACTATAGCCTCCTACGTACTTTTGGGCATCTTTGTTACCCTCATCTTGACACCATTCACAAACTCGAACCACATGCTACACCATCCATATTTTTTAGGCACGCATCCAATCACCGTGGATACCATTGTTTTTACTTAAATACAAATAAAATCATTATTTCTCGCCATGTCACTTTTGACGAGACAGTTTTCCCATTTGGCTATATAACACCCACTTCGCTTCCATCTTACACCTTTTTAGACGAGCCACCTAATATCATTTCCCATATTATATGTTCATCACCCACTTCTCAATCACAAAACAGTACCGGTCCACCACCCATGATTCCCAAGCCTAGTTCGCCGCCCCATCAAACCGCTAGCCCAACAACACCTTTGCCCCCAACATACACCTGTATCTCCAACAAATATTAACCAACCTTCAATAGTGCAGCCCACAACGGTCAAAAACCCAAATCCAAACACAGTTTGGGTTTACCCCATGGTCACACATTTTTGTATTGGGTCTAATCGTCCTCCTGATCGTCTAACTCTTCATGTGTCTACTATTTCATCCTTACCAAAATCGTATACTGATGCGTTTAATTATCCAAATTGGTAAAATGTTATGTATGATTAATATAATGCACTTATTAAAAATAAAACTTGGACTATTGTACCTTGACCCACGGATTCCAATATTGTTCGTTGTATGTGGCTGTTTCGCCATAAGTATTTAGTTGATGGCACTCTTAGATGTTACAAGGCTCGTCTTGTAGCGAATGGTAGTACACAGTTACAAGGTATTGATATGGATGAGACTTTTAGTTCCGTTGTCAAACTGGGTACTATTCAGACCGTTCTTAGTTGGGCTACTTCTTGACATTGGCCTGTTCATCAGCTTGATGTCAAGAATGCCTTCCTCCATGGTGATTTATCTGAGACGGTTTTGCATGCATCAACCACCTGGGTTTCGGGATTCTGCTCATCCTGATTATGTTTGTTTATTACAACGGTCTCTTTACGAGCTCAAGTAGGCCCCTCGGGCTTGGTTTCAGCGATTTGCAGCTTATATTACTCGTGTTGGGTTTACTCATAGTCGCTGTGACTCATCATTATTTAATTACAGATAGGGGACTGATACTGCTTATTTATTATTGTATGTTAATGATATTTTTCCCAATGCTTCCTCTGAGATTTTGTTACAACATATTATTACTTCATTGCATCAGGAGTTTTCTATGACAGATCTCGGTTCACTTACTTATTTTTTGGGTATTTACGTTACACGTGATTCTTCCGGGATGTTCTTATCTCAGCGCAAGTATGATACTGAGATTCTTGAGCGGACTCATATGGTTAATTGCAATCCCAGTCGGACTCCTGTTGATACTAAGTCTAAACTGGGGGATGATGGTGATCCACTATCTGACCCGACATTATATCGGAATCTTGCGGGTTCTCTTTAGTATCTTACTTTTACTCGTCCAGATATTTCTTATGCATTGCAACAGGTTTGTATTTATATGCATGATCCTCGGGGGCCTCACTTTTCGGTTCTTAAACGGATTTTGCGGTATGTTCGTGGTACTTTAGATCATGGGTTACAATTATTTTCATCTTCTACTACATCTTTGATTGCCTATTCGGATGCGGATTGGGTTGGTTGTCCTACTACTTGACGATCGACTTCGGGTTATTGTGTTTTTCTTGGCAACAACTTACTCTCTTTGTCCTCTAAACGACAACCGACGCTTTCTCATTCTAGTGCTGCCTCAGAGTATCGTGGTGTTGCAAATGCAGTTGCTGAGACTTGTTGGTTGCGGAATCTACTACGTGAGTTGCATACACCTTTATATTCTACTACGCTTGTTTACTGTGACAATGTGAATGCTGTTTATTTGTCCTCTAATGCGGTTCAACATCAATGTACGAAGCATATAGAGATAGATATTCACATTGTTCGAGATTTGGTTGCTGCTGGTCAGGTTCGAGTTCTTCATGTTCCATCACGTTATCAGTATGTGGACATTTTCACTAAAGGCTTGCCTTCGGCTTTGTTTGAGGAATTTCGTACCATTTAAGCATTCGGTGTCCTCCCGCTCAAACTACGGGGGAGTGTTGGTCGATGTTATTTGTATTGGGTCGATATTATTTGTATTGGGATCAAGCCCGAGCTTCTAGATGATTCCCTATAGAACTATTTATGTACCGAACCATTTTGATAATAATGAATCATTCATCCAGTCTTACATCAATATCGTTCTATTTATAGTGGAAGGAAATAGGCTATTGCAGGCTTCTGCTATCCAACCCGAGATCATGAGAGTGTCCAATCTAAATGTAATAATCTCTTTAAGGATGTACCAAACATATAATGGGGAATAAGTTTTCCAAAAACAATTAGTTGGTAAAAAACTCTTACCAAACTTACCATTTTTGCTCAAAAGAAAAGAATCCAGATTAGCTGACGACAATTTTTACTACTGCACCGTGCGTGCTACTGCTAAATATTTTCTAACAATTTATCCATAGTAAATGAAACAATTTACACGTTTGTTATATAACTTCTTTCGGTCTACTTAAAATAGCATAATATCACAATCAAAATAAATTAATCTATGATTGCATACTTAATTAATGTCAATTTAAGGTGCGATAATTTAGTTTTGGGCGGTTAACAACTAAATGATACCTTAATCCTTCCATTATTTTTCTTTTAACAACTAAATGATACCTTAATCCTTCCATTATTGTTCTTAATCTTCTAATAAAATAAACCACCACATGTTATAATATACTTGGCATATAGCCCTACCTTTTTTATAATAATCACATGTGCTATATGCCTTTATTAACTGAAATGTACGTACATTTGTTACACACATTTTTGGTGAAAGAAAAAGGGCTTATATATTTAAATACATTAACCCAAAGAAAAACAAGTCGCAGCCATGAATGCAGAAACACTGCAACAATATAGTGCAACCACCAAAGGTGGCTGGACCACCTTCCCTTTTCTCATAGGTAAGTCCTCGTGATGAGTTTAAGCTAGTCTCTTTAAAAGTATTAGTGTATATATCAATTACTTGTTCAACGTTTGATCGGTATATATAACTCATCAACCCCTTTATTTACTCGAATGTAGCAACCATGGGGGCAATGACGCTAGCTGCTGGAGGATGGTCAAGCAATATTGTTGTGTATCTAATTGACGAGTTTAATGTCAAAAGCATTGATGCTGCTCAGATCTCAAACATTGTCCACGGTAGCATGAACTTGCTCCCAATTCTAGGTGCCATATTAGCTGACTCCTTTTTTGGCCCATTCAAAGTTATTTTAGTTTCATGTTTTGTTTCTTTGGTGGGTACAATACTCTTAACCCTAACAACAACACTCAAATCTCTAAAGCCAATACCATGTGAAACTGGCTCGAGTCATTGTATTGCTCCATCAAGCGCTCAGCTCGCTATCATGTACTTGAGCCTAACTCTTGCAAGCATTGGGGTGGGGGGTACACGGTACACCTTAGCAGCATTGGGTGCAGATCAATTCAGCAAGCCGAGGCACCATGGCGTTTTCTTTAATTGTTTCTTTTGTGCTATGTATATAGGATCACTTGTTAGTCTTGTGGGCATCATCTATCTTGAAGACAACGTGAGTTGGGGATTGGGGTTTGGCCTATGTGTTGCAGCAAATTTAATAGGGTTAGTGGTGTTTGTGTCCGGTAAGCTATATTATAGATTGGTCAAGCAACATGGTAGCCCGTTTACTAGGCTGGCTTGTGTTTTAGTAGCATCTTTCCGTAAAAGGAAAGTTTTGTTGTCACTTAAGAGTGAAGATTATTGTCAAGAGCCAGTGGACGGAGGAAAAAAGTTGGTTGCTTCAACTCCTACCAATAGCTTCAAGTAAGTACCTACAAGTATTTTTCTGTAAGCATTATCTTGGTACGATCGATTAAGGATGATCGATTTTTTTTCAGGGTAATAATTATCGTTTCAAGTACAATGCTCGTGAGGGGGGTCTAGTGTAGACCTGACTTCTAACACGATGGCAACAACTTTAGGCCAACCTTCATTCTCGTAACTCGGTTGGTTATAGATAATGAAGTTAAGATGAGACAATTTTATTGGTTGGAGATATATAGGAAAATGACAAAATCACTTGGTTTTTTTTTTTTTTTTTTTTTTTCTTTTTTTCATTATGTTTTCACCAATTTTTGCTTTTTTGCGAATATTGGCCCCGCCCCCGCCCCCCCCCCCCCCCCCCCCCCCCCCCCCCCCAATCTACACAAATGACAAGTTTTTCGGGTGCATTAGGGACATAAACAAAATGGACGCATACTCTTACTCATGATCCTAAACAGTAACATATAATAAGTTGTACTCGTACAATCGATGTTAGTTTCCAAGCAATAAGATTATTGGAAGTTGCTTATCTCAAACATCTACCTATAAAAATTGGGTAAAGAAAGACATAACTGATGATTGACATCTGTGGTACAGGTTTTTAAACCATGCAGCTCTAGTGACCCAAGGGGACACAAACTCAGATGGTTCTATCAAGAAACCATGGAAGCTATGCACATTGGAACAAGTAGAAGATCTCAAAACCCTGATAAGAATCTTGCCAATTTGGTCAACTGGTATAGCATTGCACACTCCTGTAGTCACACAAACAACCCTAATTGTCCTCCAAGCTCTATCCATGGACCGTCATATGGGACCAAACTTCCAAATCCCAGCCGGGACCATGCTGATATTCGTATTAATCACGACTGCCACCTCTTTAGCCCTAATTGACCGTTTCCTTATTCCCATGTTCCAAAAAATAACAGGTACCTCACCCACGCTTTTAAAAAGAATTGGGATCGGTCACGGTTTCACCATTTCAAGCATGGCCATTTCAGCAATAGTTGAGTCAAAACGTCTAGCCACAGCCCGGACTCACAATCTACATGGCAATTCAGTAGTGCCAATGTCGGCGTTTTGGATTGTCCCACAACTAGTTGTTGTTGGTGTTGGTGAAGCATTTATGTTCCCCGGTCAAGTGTCATTATATTATCAAGAGTTTCCAAAGTCTCTTAAGAGCACGGCAGCTGCAATGTTGTCGCTGTTACTTGGAATTGCATTTTATTTGGGTACCGCGGTGATTGATGTTCTTAAAAATAAGACAGGATGGTTGCCAGATGGTATCAATGATGGGAGGATGGATAATGTGTATTGGGTGTTGGCTATACTTGGTTTGATCAACTTTGGATATTTCTTGGTATGTTCATGGTTGTACAAATACCAAAATACTGATAATGAGGTGCTCGCTAGTTCTGATCCTTGCTAACTATTGGATGTTAATTTACTAATCCATGAAAGTGAAGTATTTAGTGTTTATGTATGTATATATAAACTTGAAGGGTCTAGTATGTCAATAAAATAGTTAACAACAGAATAGTTGGTTATAGGAAGTCATAGACAGTTATGTCTGTTAGTGAAAAGTTTTGTCGGTTGGAAAAGTATAAATACCTATGTAACCAAGTCTGTAAACTAACGTTTGTCTATTCAATAAAAGTCCAGTGTGATTATTGTTGTATATACGATTGTTCATAGAGAGACAAGTTGACAACAGTGGCATCAGAGCCAAAGGTTCGAACCAGAGACAGAGAAGAGGACCAACGATTCACGGAATCGTTTTAGAGAAGAAAGACTAGCGATTCAGGGAATCGTTCCAGAAAAGAGAAAGAAGAAATTGATTCAGGGAATCAATCAAGAGAGAAACGATTAAGTGAAGATCGTTTCAGAGAAGAGAGACAGAGAAGAAATTGATTCAGGGAATCAATGAAGAGAAAACCGAGTAAGTAAAGATCAAATCAGAGAAAGAGAGAGAAAGAAACATACCGGTTGTGCGAAGGAGAAACCGCCGCCGTGTACTTGCCAGAGAAGAAAAGAAACACAATCACAAACCGCCGAGAGTAACCATCTTACCAGAAAAAGGAGACAAAGTTGAATTTCAAGCCCTAATATTGTGAGTAAAATATTGATTAACCACCACCACCACCGTTTGATTAGAAGAAAACCAGAAGAGGGATTACCAGGGGAGAGTTTTGCCCTAATTGCGTGTAAAGGAAGAAGAAGAAGCGTGAAGGATTTTATTTGGGAATAAAAGGAACGGTCCTTTTTGTTTAAGAAAAGAGGCCCACGAAAATTAAGAGAAAGCCCAAGGGAATAAACATTAACAGGTTTTATTATTACCTTTTAAATACTTGTTAATTTTATTTTATCTATTAGAAGAATAGATTAGAAAAGTTTAGAATTTGCATATTATTATTGTGGATTAGAAAGAAAGATTTAAGTTCGACTATTATTAGAGTTATATTGGTTTTAGAAGAAAACCAAATCAAAAGGATATGTCGGGAGATAAAAACGAAAACAAAAATATTGTTTTCGCCTCACCGTTATCATCATATCAATGCCCAGTTCTAAACAATACGAACTATACATTATGGGCATTAAGAATGAAGAAGATACTATTGGCAAATGGAGTATGGGCTTTAGTAGAAGGAACAAGTAAATCAAAAGAGATTGATGTAAAAAAGGATAGTTCTGCGTCAGCATACCTATTTCAAGGATTACCAGAAGATTTGCAAATGCAAGTTGCGGGATGTGAAACAGCGAAAGAAATTTGGGACTCTCTAAAGTCCAGATTTCTTGGGACAGAAGATGTACAACAGGTGATTTGTCGTTTTAAGTATATTTATTTTCCAAAGAAAATACAACGAATGTATTTCCCCGGGTCGTAGTCCCAACGAAGGTTGAAGTCGAGTTGTCGTTACGGAGTTGAATTGTGAAGTGAATTGGTGTAAAAGAGTGATATTTTGGGGTTTTTACACTACTAATATGAAATAACAAGTAAAAACAAGATATTAAGCTAAGGGTACAAGTAATCTAAGCACACGATATTTGAAACTAAAATTTAAACTTAAAAACGTACGTTACGAATTTAAAAACGTATCTAAAAAGAGAAATCCTAAATTATAAGCTCTAAAATTATGAAAATAATTTTCCTAAATTCTAAATATTAAAAGAAAATTTTAGAAAAAAGAAATATATTTTTTTGATTTTTTATTTATTTTCTATGAATATAAAACTAAAAGAAACTAATTAAATGATTTAAAATAGCAAACTGATTTGGAAAATTATAAAATTGTGCAGAAAAATTTAAAATTATATAAAGAAGCTATGAAAAATGAAATTGGAACTTTTCTGAACCCTAATAAGCTGTTTGGGTAAAAAAGTAGTTTCAATAAGCTCTAAAAATAAGCTAAATAGCACCTAAAACTTCCAAAACCTCAAAAGCAGTTTAACACACCAATTGAAGCATGAAACAACTTTATAAGACCAAATAAGCACATGGAATAAGCCAAATAGCAGATGCACAGTAGACAGATTAGGACAGAAGCAAATGAGATGAACCACTACTTTAAGCCACTCTAAAATCTAGCCAAGAGCTTATTTGGGAAAACCAAAAGCAGATTATGAAGGCTTATACTAGAGACTACTTATAAACCCAAAATGCCCAAATTTGCTAATCAATTGCTTATTGAATTCTGCCCTAGATCAGATGGTGTTAGAAACTAATATTGATGCAGGCTCAGAACAGATTAAGTGGGGCTTTTGCAGACCAAAAATAAGCTATCTAATAAGCTTCTGAGAGAAATCCAAGCTCAGAATCCAAAAACCTATTCTACAAGCTATTTAAAAATCTAATACCAGGCAATAAGCTCAAGAGATTAATCAGTTGTGAAGCAAACTAAAAGCTGATATAAGCAAATTATGTGCAGACCTGCACAAATCAATCTGATGCGGCAGATGGAGTTTTTGGTCTTTAAGTCCTTTGACACTCAATGAAGCAACACCACACTCTGAATTCTTACTTAGATTACTGAGACACACTTTATTTTTCCAAAAATATAGATCTAATAAGCCACAGCTTATACAAAGCTTATTATGGCAGTTTCAACTTCTAGTATTGCACTTATGAATTCTAATCCTCAAAAGTACTCAATACCTCTTAAATCCTAGCAACTACAGCTTATCTAACCTAAATTAAGCTCTATTAAACTTTAGCTAATGGTACATGAACAGTGGTGAGAGTTTTTGACCATAACAGATCATATACCAAACACCCTTTTAAGAACCTTATTTGAAATTAAACACTACTGACCACTAATTTAAAGTATGATAATAATTAACTATTGATAAAATGACTTCTAAATCACCTGAAAAGCAACTTATAATTCCTAAATAAGCACTAGTTAGGCTAAAAGCTACTTGACTGATTTTAAGCTATTTATGTCTTATTTGGACCAAACTGAGATTAAACTAACAAATACTAATCTATAACCACAACAGAGATCAGCTAACCATAATTACTCAAAATAAGCACAAAATTATCTAGAATAAGCAGTTGAGTATTAATAAGCTGTGAATGAGGATTATATGAAGCTTACAAGTGGTGCTTATGCTTGAAACTGTTCTGAATCAATCCAAACTAGTACCCAGGCTCATCTAATAAGCCAATCATAACCCAAATAATCTCCTCCCTAATCAGCTTATCTTCAGCTTATTGGAACAGTGATGTTGACTTTTTCTGTTGACTTTTTGAAAATTTGAGATTGAAACAGACTTGGACCTTAACTTACACTCACAATAAGCTAGATAGCTTATATGAGCTTAAACTTATGGAAAACAGCTTATTGAAGCTGGGATTTACAATATTTTTTGTATTTTTGAATATTTTTTAATATTTTTGGATTTTTGAAATAACTTGAACAACTATGAAATATTAAAGTTGAGATAAACTGAATATGTTTATAATAAGCTACTGAAACAAATTATAAGCTAATATGAGATTAACAACTTAAAGAGAACAGAATCAAAAGAAATTAAAATTAAACTTTCATTAATCAAACTTTTAAAAGTTACAAAAGAAAGTATGAAATTACAACTTCAGAACTAATTTTAACAGCATAACCATAATCTAAAAACTACTCAGGAAAATTACATTCAAATGGGGAGGGGAGAACCCATATTTATAGCCGAAGTAGGATCATTCTAGGCTTGTCCACGTCACTGATCCACACCATCTGTGCTTCTTCCAGATAATATTAGCCCTAGGATTTCCCTTGATCAACAATCTTGCAATCTTAGCCCTTGGATCAAATATACACGTCCCATCAGCCAATCATGAGCCTTCATTTTCACTTGGATTGCTGACATGTCTGACATGTCAGGAACCTCCTAGAAATGCGAGAGAATGTATGGATTTGCCCTTAATTGCGGTGAATTTAAGGATTGGTAAATTAGGGTTCTAAGGTGAATAGTAAAAATCTAGGTAAATTGGGGATTTAGGGCGCGGGTTTTTTTTTTTTTAGTTTGACTGGGTTAGTTATAGGATGACCGGGTAAGTGGGTTTGGACTTTGGACCGGGTTTTAATAAGAAGGTTGGGTCGTGGGTTTTGAGTTGGGCTGGGTTTAATATAGAAAGGGTTGTGGGTTGGATTTTATAAAATCCGGATATTAGTTTTGTTATTGTTTTTAGTATAGAAATAAATAACAAGGACCAATGTTGTAATTTTTTGAAATTCCAGGGACTAGTTCTGCCAAACTATAATAATGTGATCCAAGGGCCTTTCTTGCCAATCTTTGATTCTTCAAGGACTTGTTTGACATTTGAGCATAAACTTTGACCATTAGCTTCCCGGCTTTGGCTTTAAATATCTTTTCAAATCTCGTGCTCGTTTTCTCGGTTTTTGCTTGATTTTGTCCATATTTCATGATATCCTTACCTGCATAGAAACAAACACAAAAACACAATATCTTTGGCATTTATGGTTAGTTTTTGGTCGTTTTGGTCTTAATTTGGTCAAGAAAAGGTATGTGTTTAAGCACATACCAACAGGCACACTCGCAACAACTTAAATCAGAATTTGAGAGACATGTGATGAAAGAAGATGAATCAATAGATTCATTTGTCGGGAAGTTGATGAGTATTATTACAAAGGCTGCTACATGTGGATTAACGTTTGATGAGCAAACGAAAGTACGAAAAGTACTTAATGCAGTACCAGATAAATTTGTACCAGTAGTAGCAACCATTGAAATGATTGTTGATTTTGAGGAGATTATCGGGAAACTTAAGACTTATGAAGAAAGGATTAAGTTTAGAAAAGGAAGTGAGGAAGATAACAGTGAGAAGTTGTTGTTCATACGTCAAGGGAATGACAGAAATTATGAACGCAACTATGGAAGTTATAGAAGAGGAGGTGGTAATCAGACACGAGGAAGAGGCCAAGGAAGATTCGTAAGAGATAACAGGAATGAAGATAGTTATAATAGAGGGAGGAGAAGCCCTAGAGATCAAAACTATCCAAGAAGAGATCTTAGAGAAATACAATGTTATAATTGTCAAGAGTTTGGATGCTTTGCTGCAAATTGTCCAGAACCAAACCGTAAAGAAGAAAAAGTAAACCTTGTGCTCGAAGATGACGAACCAACGCTATTGATGGTTACTAGTAAAGATGAAAAAGACATAACATCCTTAAAAGAAGAGAAGAGAAGAAATGGAATTGTCATTGAAAAGGATGAAATTCCAAAAGAAAAGCTAGAAGACATAAGGTCAGAGATAGAAACTGACTTGAAGAGTAAATTAGAGTTTTGGAAGTTTGAAATGTTTCAAGAGTTAGAAATGGAGAAACAAGAGTTTGAGAAGAAAATGAAAAATAGAGAAATGGCGTTTGAGAAACAAATGCAGAGAGAGTTAGAGAACATCAAGAAGTTGGGAAATTGCGCAAGCAAGGAGATAAAAGAATTAAAGACAAAAAGAGAACAGTTTGAGAAAGAGAACCATGAAGTTGTTTCAGATAAGGAACACCTAGAAGAAGAACCAAGAGTTGACAAGGGCAAATGCATGAAGCATCGAGAGACGCCACCAAGATTTCAGAAAGAGAACCAGATTGAGAAAGACATTAAATCAAGCAACAAGAAAGTTGAACCAGAAGATCGTGATACAAGTACTAAAAGAAACAGATTATTGGAGATGCAAGATTATGAAATGATACAAATGAAGGAAGATAGTGACAAAGGTGAAAAAGATGATCGAGATGAGATTGAAGACAAGGAAGAAAGAAGTCAAATCAAGGAGGAAGTTCAAAACATAGTTCTTGTTGAAGATCAAGACAAAGGAAGTGGAAACAAGCCAAAGTTCAAAGATAAAGAAGATCGAGCTTGAAGATATCGAAGGCATGGATTAATAAATTAGGAGGGAGTATTGGATGTTAATTTACTAATCCATGAAAGTGAAGTATTTAGTGTTTATGTATGTATATAAACTTAAAGGGTCTAGTATGTCAATAAAATAGTTAACAACCGAATAGTCAGTTATAGGAAGTCATAGACAGTTATGTCTGTTAGTGAAAAGTTGTGTCGGTTGGAAAAGTATAAATACCTATGTAACCAAGTCTGTAAACTAACGTTTGTCTATTCAATAAAAGTCCAGTGTGATTATTGTTGTATATACGATTGTTCATAGAGAGACAAGTTGACAACACTAACGGCATGTATAAATGATATATGTGTATGAAATTAATAGTTTGCAATGAATAAAACTTGTATCGTTTTTGTCTAGGGGTTGAAAAGGTGGATCATTTGTACACCTTGAAATAAGGATTAATTTCATATATCATACCAAAGACAGTATCATAACATAAACACGAAAATGAAAAAGCACATTGGTATTTAATGTAGTTAACCCTTTTTTTTAATGTTTAAAGTAAGTTTGTTAAAATAAACGAGGCAAGCATCTGGTCTGGAAAGCTTTTGCGAAACAAGGAAGAGTGGCGAGGAAAGAAACCATTAATGGAAGCGACTTTAGTTTTGTCAGGTTCCTTATCGTCTCTAATCCAAAATCGTTCGAAAAAATATCCAAACTCCACTACAACCCTCGGTCACCACCGCCTCAAGGTTTACATCTCTAGGTATCAACGTGGGTTTGCTAACCCTGATCATCATGCAAGAAAAGCCGCCCACACTAACATAACAAACCATTGATACCTTCACAACCTCCACACCATTTATGATGAGGTTGGCCTTCCCGTTATTAAAATAAAGTACCTAAGTGGTCTATATGCCATCTTGGTACTAGAACCGT
This sequence comes from Artemisia tridentata subsp. tridentata, assembly GCA_021014915.2. Taxonomy (NCBI): domain Eukaryota; kingdom Viridiplantae; phylum Streptophyta; class Magnoliopsida; order Asterales; family Asteraceae; genus Artemisia; species Artemisia tridentata. The sequence goes on along the minus strand of CP139507.1, from coordinate 428,581,849 downwards.
CAACTGACAAGAACATCGTCCTTTCTAATTAACAATTCTATGCATGACTGCTTCAAAAACATCCAACCTTGGAACTACAAGTTCACACTCAAATCACGATTGACATGGATATCCATTGAGGGCGAGCCTTCCACCTCAAGCTTGGCATGAAGCCACTTTTACTTGTCTTGCCGGAGAGTAGGGTAAAGTCATCTTCCCCGAAACATGCAACACAAACAACATAGTCGCTGGAAAAGTGTGTATACGCACTAAGTGTATGGAGATCACTTAACACAATATGCCGGTAATCATCAACGATACTCATGTATGGGTTAGGATTCGTAAACTAATTGGTGAATGCAACGGAATTTGTCCTGCAAAGAAGGTCGAGAACGATGACCATACTTCAAACAGGGATCTCAATTCTATAAACAATCATGTCATAAACACAAATGGACACGAGTGACACGAGGGAAATACGGATGATGATGACGACTACTTTTACGATGATGGGTCGGATATGTTAGTTTGTGGATATATTTAATATAAGTATGACCGGATTCGAACAAGAAACTATGGGATTGCACACCTTACGTATGAGAATCGATATTTAAATAATTAATATATAATAGTTATATTTAATTATTAATTCATAATAAATACTTAACAGTCGTTATACTTAACGGTAATTAACTAACGGTCTTTAAATATTAAGTTAAGGAACTAGAGATGAAAATAGAAGTCGACAAGGATCTAGAACCCCTTATGGAATAAGGGCCGATCGGTTATGGGGTTGGGAGTCCTAATCCCACCCTAACTTGGACTCCAAGATTCACAAACAATAAATACAAACACATGTATTCATTGTTTGTAATCTTTGGTCACATTAGCTAACCCTAACTTCTCTCTTCTCCTCCCTCTTGTGCTTGGCCGATCGTACAGCTCTATTCCATAGGGTTACGATTTTGTCTTGCTCAACTAAAGTGTTTATGTTGGTTATTGTGATTCAAGGAACCTAGCATTCACATCGAATCATTAGTAATACATGCGTACAAGAATATAGGACAAATCCCACTTTGATTTGTGGTTTTTTCCATTCGACTTGTGTAAGGGTCGAATACAATAAACCCTAACTTTTAGGGTTTAAGTTTCTTGATTGATTGATTGCTTGGAATTGCTAAAAGGTACACTTACGATTTATGTTTCGGTTAATTAATTACAAGTATTATGTTTCTTAGTCTTCCGTTGCGTGCTTGATGATTTTATTTGATTATATGCTTTGTCATGATTATTAAATTCCAACAGTGGCAGCACGAGCCGTTAATATTGTGTAATTAATTACCGAAACACATAAAAATTGAATCTTTAATTGATTATTTCATGTTTCTTGATTTTTAGGGTTTATAAAAATCAAAATCCTAATTCTTTTTATAAGGCCGAATGCCTTTTATTAAAAAAAAAAAAAAGGTTTTGTAAAAGGTTTAGAAACCCTAGGATTGCATGCAATTTTTATGTGATTATTTAATGAATAAATACGTGTTATGTCATTAATTGTAAGCGGTCTTGGAACTTGATTATTTGATAATACGAGGCTTGCAGACCTGTACTACGCACATAGGTTTGATCTAATTGTTGTTTAATGTTCATATTGTCACGTGGGGCTAATAACAAAGTTAATGTTATGCATTTCAGACCCGTGCTACGCACATCAGTTTGATCTAATTGTTGTTCTCGTAATTTGTGGCAGTAATTTTTATGAAAATGTTAAAATCGAGATGTTGAGTAAAATCGTGGGTCATATGTTTGAACGTTAATATTTTCACGCGGGGTTAATAACGAAACAATCAAAATGGTATTTAGGTTTTATAGTCTTGAACATTGAGGGATGGACTGTAAGTTTTTTCGTGATAGTATTAAATCTAGTGCATTGCACACAGTTTTGGTTTGTTCCGTACTCGGTGAATTTGTGGTATTAATTTTGGTTATGTGTTAAGGTAAGTTTTTTTGTTGATGCTGGATTCAATACTTTAGTTTGGTTATACAAATATGTTAAGTTCGGAATGATGAGTAAAAAGGTTGGTCATATACGTTAAATTTAAGTTGTTGTTATGGTGTAGTATGTTAATGTTCGTATATAACTTGGGTTGCCTCAAGACCCGTGCCGTCAAACTTATATACATGAATGACAATAGATACTAAAATTCAGTCACAACTTTGATGCAATACTTTATGATCATTGTCATAGTTATTTTTATTACACTATATGATTTCCAATGTGCCATTAAACAAAAACAGTACACTACAATACTTAAAAGAGAATTTGAACACAACCATTATATATGAATAGATTTACCAACACAACCTAAAGAAATTACATTATCATCCGTGTATTTTTAACATCGAGTCCCTGTATTTTTAACATGCATTATATTATATATGATAGTGCAGTACAATATGTTAGTGCAAGCAGTCTCGTTTGTTTTGATTGATGACAAACATGTAACTTGATACATAACGTAAAATGTACAAGTTACTTGTAATCATATCTTGTCTCAATATACATTCAACACCTCTCGACCTCTCGAGTCCTCGTATGATACAATACAGGTTCGTACATGTTTGTTTTGTGGCATTATGATCAAACCCTTAACAAACTATTTAGAATGCTTAAAATACGGCTAGGTCATTAAGTATTTCAAAAAGACTAACCATTCTACTTAGAACCTCGTTTCACATTTTGCATATACAAGTACTTTTACTTGTACATCATGTTTACTCTTTAGGTGTCAAACTAAGACAAATGTGCTTACTCATAAAAATGATGTTAATGACATAGTAGCATAAGTAGTTTAACATCTTTAGTAGCATAAGTATATACATGTTACATGATCACTAGGATACATGTTATATACATATATACATTTACATTATTTACATTTTAATTCTTAAAATGGAAATATATACATGACATCATGGCATACATCATTTGGATAGCTTGTAAGACTTAGTAAAATATTTTGGAAAGATCTTCAAGCAACATAAAGGGCGGAACCTTGGAATTGGTTCCGCCAAATCTGTGGGCTGTCTGAACAGTATTCCTATAAATAGTAGCCCATTGTTTACCCATTGTTTTAACCCATAAGAACACACATTCTCTCCACCCTTTGCATACATTTAGATCAGTAGTAAACCATGTAGAAACATACATTAATCACCCTTTTCATAATGATCATAATGTTACTAACTTTCATTATGTTGTAAGCATACACTCGTAATGATCCTGTGAAGCAAGCTCAGAGATCGTGAGTCATCATCCATCACAAGCATAGCATACCTCCTGATCTACCAAAAGGCTTGGAGATCTTGAAGTCATCATCCACCAAAGCATACCAACATATGAAGACTCAAGGGCACTTGACATCCTCATTGTTTGAAGACTTCTTATTCAATAAGTTCATGTAGATTCAACATGCATATGTGAAGATCCATCATAACAAGCTTAGGGAACTTGTGATCTTCATCCATTGAAGGCTTCCTACAAATGGAAGTTCATTTAGATTAGTCATTCATATCCATTACCCATTTATGTCATGGATCATCATTGTAAACATCATTGCATCACAATCTAAACATCAAACTAGATTAGATGGTTTATGTGTTTGTGCCATAAAACACAAGGTTTCTATGTTGGGCCATTAAACATATCGGGAGTGGTTGTACCCTTGTAAAAGAACTCAACATCTAGCTTAGTGTCGGAAATTGTATAAGCGACGTTAGGTTGGTTCTACCTCGAACTAGAACTCGACATCTAGCTTAGTGTCGGAAATTGTATACGCAATGTAGGGAGTGGTTATACCCTAGTAAAAGAACTCAGTATCTAGCTTTGTACCGGAAAAAGTGTAAGCGACGATTGTAAGGTTTTTCCCCGCCGAGAAGGGAGCTTGTTGATCTAGTGAAGTAACTCTCGAGTTGGGTACTCGGGGAGTGGAGTAGGGCGGAGAAGAGCTCCGTGACCAAACCACTATAAATCATCATGTTCGGTTTGCGCTTTCATTTACTTATCGCTTTACTTTTACGTTTGCATTATGTGATTGCTTGTGTTGTGATTTGTTAATTATACTTGTGTGACAACATGTTTTAGTTTATGCTAGTCATAAACTACAATTGAAATCTTTCATATTAGAACAAGCTAAATTGGAAATTTGATACAACAAGTTTTATGTTTTTAAAACGGGAATGTATTCACCCCCTCCTCTACGTTTTCACACAATAATTTAAGAAAATTTGAACAATCATTATACATGAATAGAACCTTAAAGGCCATTAGCATGCCATTGAAGAAAAAAAGAATAGACAAAATAAAAGTATGAATATATTAAATTTAGTTGACGGCTCTAAAAAATGGAAGAAATAAACAATAATGGAGTCGAAGCATATCCGTGTATTTGGAAGAGGAAAAGAAGGGTCGTTAAGCTAAAAAATAAGCCATAAATAATGGGCTTATGAAATATAAGCTGAGTCATCTAAGCTCATAAGGCCAAAAATAAGCTTTGACAAACAACCCCTAGAATAAGTATCATTGCAGTATTAGTTACTCTTATTCCGCTATAAATTAAGAGTAGATAAAAAAATCATAGAAAGATCTAAATAATTCATCTCTATGTATGGTACAGTAAGAGTAATACTACTATGCAAATGAGGATGATTCCTAGGTAATATATTCTAATAGATGACTAATGAAAATTCTAGTACTAACTCAACAAAGTTAATGAGATAAGTTGAAATAATAACAGGACACTCAAAAATGGCAGACTTGCTATTCCACCACAGACACCTAACGGGGGCTTCTTTTATTTAGGCCACCTTTTCGGCATTCTCTCTTTTTGAGGAAATATGTTTGCGAACTCCAAAATTTCTTTTGGGATACTTGGCATTCAATAACTTCATGTTTTCTTTTATCATATTAGCCAACACGTTCTATTCTTGTTGGAATACAGCCTGTCAATTATGGGCAGCCCAATAAGCAAATCCACCAACCCAATCCAAACACACAACCGGTTATAGATTGATAACTTAACACACAAATAATTTTGACAAAACCTAAACACACACCTCTCTTTTTATCCGTCGACAACGCACACTTCTCTCACCCAACTTTTCTTTGACATAAAACTCATCACATCACATATTCATCTCAGTATTAATCTTTATCAATCAAGCGATTAACACAAATCAAAATACACCTTTCGTGTTTAATCAAAACACAACCATAATCAAGAACCCACCTATATCTTTCTTGCTCAATCTTTCATAGCATAGCTTCAAAGGAAACGGCTTCAAGATTATTTTAAAATGGTCTCGTGTAGGATTTATTTTATTTTTGTGTTTGTATTTAAGCGGACTGAAAGCAATGATTATAACACTCTTGTTATAATTCATTCTTTCATTTACGGATATCGAGAAAGAAGCTAGGCTTTTAAAGGGTCTGTGATGATATGTGTTCAACTAAAAAAATCTTTTAAAGATTAGACAAAAAGTCGAACCGAATCTGAGATCTATTTGTATTTTATTTTCTTTTCGAGTCTTGGTTTGAGCTAATGGAGATGGGATAGGATAGTAGGGTTGATTTTGTCAAATCTGATTGTTCCACTCATGATATAAACTGAGGTCGATAACTCGACTCAATGAGTCTTGTGTGCAACCCATTATATGTTGTACGATAATAATTTACACAGTAATGGAATTCAGATAATAAATGAAAATGAAGTGCTTGTTTAGACCTTGTTTCATGGGATTTTCACAACGGTATTCACCATAAACATCACCATCGGAACCACTGATGCGTGGTTTTGCGACCTTACAACAGGTTTTACCTCTCGAGGGATCTCAAGAGGCTTGCAATCCCCACCAGGCAGTGTACCTGACCGATGTAGTATAGTGAAGTGGCAAGTACCGGGGGATTGATCGTTCTCTAGGGGAATAGTGTTGTTAGGATTGAAAAACTACTCTAATAGGTCTAAGGTGAGGGAAGATTCTTTTTGTATTTTTATATTTTTTCTAAAAGCAATTAAAATCACGGGTTTGAAGGAGTGGGCGGAATTAGTTGCTAGTCAACTAACCCAAATAACTATAATTGCAAATAAAATAAAATAACTGAAAATGAAAAGGTTGTGGAACTTATATGGAGAGAAATGTGTTTACTTAGATTTCCTTACTCCCTAACTATCTTTTACCGGTTGATTAGTGTGTATTAATTGCATGGATGACGGGTGTATTCCTTAATACCAATCGTGGGGTGGCGTACGTACTTCCCCAACTCTACAAGCTCCTACTTCACTCCTATGTCGAACCGGCTAAGAAGCTCCTAACATGGGATCACTATAATTCGCTCATGCATTAAATACAACCATAAAAACCTTAGTACACATTGGTTCATGTTTCTTAAGACGTTCAAGCAAGTTACCGTATAGGAGGTTAGCCAATTTTCTTAAGCCTAACATCGATAAACAATCATCCAATACAATTAATAACACACCAACAACCAATAAACAATAGTTAGGTTTCATTAGATCTAAGCAAACACAAGATAAATCTAGCCTAGCATGTTAATTAAAAGACAAGAACAAGATATAATCAAACAACACATAGACATATTGAATGATTAATTGATTACTTATCTTCAATTAAACATGGGAGATCCAAGGGTATAAAACCCTTAAAAATGGCAGAAAATTCGTCTTAGGGTTTCTCCTCACAAAGTTGCACACTAATGACTAAAAATTGCAAAACTATATATAGAATTTAGGGGCTGACGGCGTCACGTTGTAGGAGGTGACGCCGTCACCTCGCCGCGGCTAGGGTTCCCGGATGGTCTTCCTGACGCCGTCCCTCTTTAATCCTCCAAAATCCACTCTGGCGCGTCAAGGGTTGACGCCGTCTCTCTTTAACTTAAACCGTGACGGCCTTGATCACCTTAAAGGGTGACGCCGTCAGACTTCCTTTGTAAAACTTTCTGGCGCGTCACGTGTATTTGTCATATCCACCTCTTTTGCCAAGCCGTGACGCCGTCAGGAGCAATCCTTGACGCCGTCACGTGTACTTTTCCAGCAGCTTTGGAGACTTTGTCGTTTTCTTCACTTTTATGCTCCAAAAACGTCCAAAATGCTTCCTTTTCCAGATTTCTTCTCCAAAGTACCTAAAATGACAAAAGGAACGATTTAGGGCAATATTTGATCAAATAAATACGATTTAGGGCTTAAATGACCCCCTAAAAGCGGTACACTTTTCGCTTCATCAAATACCCTTACACTTGAGATTTGCTTGTCCTCAAGCAAATGCGCTTTTATTCTAATCAAAATACAAGTTAGGGGTCATTTAACGCTAATATAAAAGTAATTACAACAAATAGTCGTTCCACTTTAATCATAATAAGCACGGAGATTACATACTAGCACCTCACAAGTAGTGTTTAGATACTCACATCTCTCAGGTGTCATAAAAGTATATCTCATAAATGAAAATGGATAATATCTCTCACTACCTGTCATAGCAAATAGATTACCATAGGCTTGGGAAAGGGTCAAAAACCTCCTCCACTAGGCGTAAGCACCTAAGATAAACTATCAAAGAGGGCTTTTAAACGGGTTATAACGTTAGGTGTAGGGATATGATAAACACGGTTTTGTTGGATAAGGGATATTTTACTGGTGGCGAGTTAAAGATCTTGATTAATTACATGTACAATATGGCGTTGCTAAGCCAAGACTAGACTCGACTTAAGCTAAAAACAAAATAACAAAAACATAAAATAAACATAAAATGAAACGGGATGGTAGTCCGTATGTTTTTTCTACTTTTTTTTTTTTTTTTTTTTTTTTTTTGCATACACTCTTGCCCTACCATCCAAAATAATACATCGTAGGGGCGTTGCATTCCCTTTACACTTGAACTTTTACATAACTTTACAATTAACTATTCTAATGACTCGAATTAAGATAATCGAAACACTTGGAGTACTTTTAAAATATTTAGCACATATGGGGGTAATAATGTTGTTCTTCCCCATTACTCCATTACACTAGTACTTTACCCATGAGTCCCAATCGTCCCAAAACAATATGTACAAGGATATGACTCGACTTAGCAACCATGTAATCAATTAGATAATTAACTTGGGGTTTAAACAAATGTTGACACAATAATGCACTAAAAATGAGTGCATACAAGGTAGGCTAAGGCGATTTGGGTGTACATTTAAGTGGGGTGTAAACAAATTCTTACTTTAAGTAAAATGCTTAAAGTTAGAAATGAAAAGATAGGCTCTGAGGGGTGTACTAGGGGTATCGTGTACTAAAAATGAGTACAACGCAAAGGGTGTGGGAGAATTTCTTGACCAATGTAGCCAATGGAATTATAACAAAAACACAGGTGTAAAACAATGGGTTAATCCTAATGCCTCTTATCATGTAGTAAATCTAACTACACGAATGTAGTCTCACTTGTAGCCTCGGAATGGTCCTAACGCAAGTTCTAGAATCTAAGTGCTACCGGTACACACATCATAGCATAAATGCTTTTCCTACCAATTCTAGGGGCGAACCTCACATATTTGGGGGTGGAAAATTTTTTAGTGGTACGGTTTTGTGCTAGTCATATAACTCCTATCCATGAGACGCTCATTAAGATCAAAGTTTCACTCCTATATGTTGTAAAAAATTTTAAATTTGGCACTAAAATTGCCTTAACAGGTATTTCTCTCAGTTTTATTACACATCTACCATTAAACAAACGAAAAATCAAGCGTAATTGCATTCTCTAAAGTATCGTACTTTACCCCCCTTACACTTAAGATGAACATTGTCCCCAATGTTCAAATAACAAGATGTAAAAGTAAATAAGGTAAAAGAATGAAATCAAATACTCCCCTGATTTGTTTGGTGGATAAAGAGGTAACATGGTTAGATCTTCTTCCAAGAGAAAGTAGAAGCTTCAAGACTAAAGCATCGCCAAAATCTTGATTCCATATACATCTCCTTGTCCAAAATAACCTGTTAAACCTGAGAAAAGAAACACGAAAACCTGCATAACATCGGCGGGATAAATCTATATAAGGATATAATGCTTGTGGAATGATTATTTTTTAGATTCCTGGAGTTTATAAGTTAGAGATTTAATAAAAACTTTTTATGATTCCGGTAGAAAAACAAAACTTTCAAAAATTTCAGAAAATTAAAACCTGACGCCGTCAGGTTGTAAGGCCTGACGCCGTCAGAAATGATCTGACAGGATTCTCATGTTAAGTTTCCGGAAAATTTCTGGAAAAACCTATACCTTACTTCCTGGAATTCCTGCAAAACATCATTATGACTCGATACAAGCATTTGACTCAAACAATTACTAATATGTATGTTAATTTAATATTGTTATGATTCATGTTCATTTGTTCTAATAAACCGATTTGGATTTCCTTTACACTTATCTTTTGCAAAATACCTTTATATGTAGTTAAGACGAAGTTAAAAACAAGATAAAGCATTTTCACAAATTAGTTTTGAACATGAATCAATAATAATAAAAAATAAACATACATACGGAAGCAAATAAAATCAAACAAACAAATAAATAAACACACAAAGCAAATAAAGCTTGGGTTGCCTCCCAAGAAGCGCTTTTCTTTATTAACGAGTCTTGTAGCTAGACTCAAAGTCCTTCTACCCTATGTAAGTGAGTTCGTCATCGAGGACGTCTTTAGGGTTAAGCTTGGATTGAAGTTTCCTATTGGTCCGCATAGTACGATATATCTTTTCAAACCTCTCTCCATCCGGGTCATACAATGTCATCTTAATATGCCATGACCCATCTCCATCTTTGGGTGGTTTGTCCCAATCCCACTTATGATCATCGTCCTCACAGGTCCACTTATTCATCCCTAGGTTAATTGGCAAAACTCCTAGGAAATCAATCATCTTCCTAAAAACTAGAGGGTATTCAAATGGATCCAATTCGGTGTCCCTAGCCAAGAGTTGCTCTACCGTATGTGTTCGGTTCACAAAGTCCTCTTCTAGGTAAAATGGGCGTTGGGGTCCTATGAAGTCTCTATCGATCCAAGGTCCATTTCTAGATGGTCTCCTATTTAATTCTAACCAATGGGGTGTTAGTTCATCACTAGTATCATAAGCATGTTTCTTCACATCATAGACTGACCAAGTATCACCTTCTCCTACCGCTATCTTAGATTCCTTACAATCAATCATAGCACTAGCGGTCGCCAAAAATCCTCTACCTATCAACAAGGGGCATGTAGGGTCGCTAACCATATCAAGGACGTGGAAATCGGCTAAAATGGTTAGTTTTCCTATGTGTACTAACACGTCCTTGACTACTCCAACTGGGTAAGCAACACTCCCATCCGCTAAGCCTATTATCACCTCGGTTTCTTCAAGTTTTCCTAGTTTTAGAGAGGTGTAGAGAGGTAACGGAAGTAGGTTAAGGCTTGATCCAAGATCGGCTAATGTGTCATAAGCCTCCGAATTACCGATCTTGCAAGGTAGAACAAATAAGCCCGGATCATCTAACTTCTTAGGTAGCTTGTTTTGAACGAAGGCGGTCCCTTTTTCGCCAAACTTGAGCTTCTTCTCATCCAACACATCAATAACCGGACTTTCAAGGTGGAGCTCCTTGAATTCATTGTCAAGGTTTTGAGTGGGAGGTGTTTCAACTATGTTGTTGACCAATTTGGATATCATAACTTCTTGGTCATTTTGAACGACTTGGGTTTGTTTGAAACACGAGCTCATGGAACTGACCGAATAATATTGTGGACAAGAACTAGGAGACGAAACCGACGAGATGGCGTTGACGTTTAGTTTCGGGTTCTTGACTGTGTTGCTAGGGAGTGCTCCCATTTCTCGGTCATTGAGGGCTTTCAACAAAGTGTCAATCTTATTGGTCATCTCGCTTTGTTTTTGTTTGAAATCGGCTTCAAACTTGGCCAAACGAGCTTCTTAAGATGCCATAAATTGGGACATCAATCCTTCAAAGTTATTGGTACTACCATTGCTGGAAGGATTGTTGTTGAAAGTACGGTTCGAGTTGGAACCGCTTGATTGGAAACGATTAGGTGGGTTGGAAGAATTGGTTTGTTGTGCGTTTTGGTTTTGTTTCCACCTAAGGTTTGGGTGATTTTTCCATGAGGGGTTGTATGAATCACCGTAGGGGTTTGGCTCGGGTTTGAAAGTGTACCACTTGTCTCCCGCTCCGTCGGTACGCGAGGATGCGTAGTCCGCAAAAGCTTGTTTGGGGAGTTCCACGCAATCACGAGTGTTGTGGGGACCACTACATAATTCACATGAAGAAGTGATTTTGTTCACTTGGCTTGAAGGTTTAGGAGCCTCGTAGGATTTCATAAGAAACTTGACTTGGTCTTCAAGTTCTATGATCCTACGGTCGGAAGTGCTTGAATTGTTCGAAGGCAAAGATATTGCCTTGACCGTTTTATTCAAATCACGGGGATCACTCCAACTTTCGTTGTCATAAAGAGCAAGATCTTCCAGGAGAGCCCATGATTGTTCCGCACTTAGATCACGTAGCTTACCACCGGCCGATTGGTCAATGGTTTGCCTCGTGGAGAGATTGATATGGTCATAGAAGATTTGGACTTGGAGCCAAAGTTCTATGCCATGGTGAGGGACTTTTTGGAGTAAGTCCTTGAATCGAGTCCATGCCTCATAGAGGGTTTCGCCTTGACGTTGTTGGAACATCAATATATCATTCCTTAGCTTGGTAGTTCTTCCTGGTGGGAAAAACTGAGCGAGGAAACGAGTGGTGAGATCATCCCAAGAGGTGATGGATCCTGCGGGTAGACGCTCTAGCCATTGACTAGCTTGGTCCCGCAGAGAGAATTGAAAGAGACGTAGTCGAGTCGTCTCTCGAGTGGCAACATCAAGGTCTATGGAATCAACGATTTTGAGAAAGTCCTTGAGATGTTGATTAGGATATTCGGAATGAAGTCCATGGAATGCGCATCCGCTTTGCACCAACCGGATGGTGTCAGATCGCAAGGGAGTGACATTGGCTCCTTGAGTGAGCTCAATGGTGTTTCGATAGCCATGGTGGCTAGGACGGGAGTAGTCTCCTAAGGTACGGGCTCTAAGAGGTGGGTGTTGTTGTGGTGGTGGGTTGTTGGGATCAAGGATATTACCACCTTCCATGATATCGGATGGTAATGGTTACGAACAAAGAAACGAAGAAAAAAGATAGACTAAAGAAAAACCTAGAAAAATAAAATAAAAATCTCACTAGAAAGGAATCTAGTGAGTAGACCTAATAAAATAAAAATTCAACCTAAACAATAACTATTCCCCGGCAGCGGCGCCAAAAACTTGATGCGTGGTTTTGGAACCTTACAACAGGTTTTACCTCTCGAGGGATCTCAAGAGGCTTACAATCCCCACCAGGCAGTGTACCTGACCAATGTAGTATAGTGAAGTGGCAAGTACCGGGGGATTGATCGTTCTCTAGGGGAATAGTGTCGTTAGGATTGAAAAACTACTCTAATAGGTCTAAGAGTGAGGGAAGATTCTTTTTGTATTTTTATATTTTTTCTAAAAGCAATTAAAATCTCGGGTTTGAAGGAGTGGGCGGAATTAGTTGCTAGTCAACTAACCCAAATAACTATAATTGCAAATAAAATAAAATAACTGAAAATGAAAAGGTTGTGGAACTTATATGGAGAGAAATGTGTTTACTTAGATTTCCTTACTCCCTAACTATCTTTTACCGGTTGATTAGTGTGTATTAATTGCGTGGATGACGGGTGTATTCCTTAATACCAATCGTGGGGTGGCGTACGTACTTCCCCAACTCTACAAGCTCCTACTTCACTCCTATGTCGAACCGGCTAAGAAGCTCCTAACATGGGATCACTATAATTCGCTCATGCATTAAATACAACCATAAAAACCTTAGTACACATTGGTTCATGTTTCTTAAGACGTTCAAGCAAGTTACCGTATAGGAGGTTAGCCAATTTTCTTAAGCCTAACATCGATAAACAATCATCCAATACAATTAATAACACACCAACAACCAATAATCAATAGTTAGGTTTCATTAGATCTAAGCAAACACAAGATAAATCTAGCCTAGCATGTTAATTAAAAGACAAGAACAAGATATAATCAAACAACACATAGACATATTGAATGATTAATTGATTACTTATCTTCAATTAAACATGGGAGATCCAAGGGTATAAAACCCTTAAAAATGGCAGAAAATTCGTCTTAGGGTTTCTCCTCACAAAGTTGTACACTAATGACTAAAAATTGCAAAACTATATATTGAATTTAGGGGCTGACGGCGTCACGTTGTAGGAGGTGACGCCGTCACCTCGCCGCGGCTAGGGTTCCCGGATGGTCTTCCTGACGCCGTCCTTCTTTAATCCTCAAAAATCCACTCTGGCGCGTCAAGGGTTGACGCCGTCACAATTGTGCTTGACGCCGTCTCTCTTTAACTTAAACCGTGACGGCCTTGATCACCTTAAAGGGTGACGCCGTCAGACTTTCATTGTAAAACTTTCTGGCGCGTCACGTGTATTTGTCATATTCACCTCTTTTGCCAAGCCGTGACGCCGTCAGGAGCAATCCTTGACGCCGTCACGTGTACTTTTCCAGCAGTTTTGGAGACTTTGTCGTTTTCTTCACTTTTATGCTCCAAAAACGTCCAAAATGCTTCCTTTTCCAGATTTCTTCTCCAAAGTACCTAAATGACAAAAGGAACGATTTAGGGCAATATTTGATCAAATAAATACGATTTAGGGCTTAAATGACCCCCTAAAAGCGGTACACTTTTCGCTTCATCAACCACTAAAACAACAACGAAACCACACAAGCTCGAAACACCACCTGTTAAATTAAGATTCAGTGGTGTCGGCGGTGAAAACAGTTGATGTTGGCAGCGGTTCCGGTGGCTTTGGTGGTGGAAGGAGCCACTGTGAGCGAGAAGAATAAAATGATGTGGTGAAAATGGTGATAGTTTCTTATTTATAGTGTACAAAAATCCAACTGAAAAGTCACACTTGTTGATGTAAGTTGTAACTTGATATTGGTTGGTATTCATCTTCCTTCATATTCAATTGCCGTAAATAAATGTAGGCATGTAATTGTGGTTGTAACTTGAAAATGGTTCGTATTCATCTTCCTCCCCATTCAATTGCAGCAAATAAATGTGGCCATAATGTCGAGCTGTGTATTGATTATTTTGCTTGAGGCACTCCCAAATTCACTTTATGCCATGCATCATTAACACTCCCACATTTATAAGGGGGCTCAATTTTTTAATATATATAGATAAGTATTTATGTGGATCCATGATGAAAACATGCATGTTTTATCATGGATCAATTATTGTTTATGCGTTAATTGTTAAGTGTTTGAGATTACGTGCTATATTGTATGATTTATGTAAAATTAATTAGGGTTATTAGTAATTAAATTGTATGACATGATTAATTCACTAATGGGTTAATTAATTATAAAATTGGAAAAGACCTAAAATTAGGGAAGACACCATTTGTATCATTTTATTTTATCAACTATGTGTGTTATTTTATATATTTATCGTAGGACTTATGTTACCAATTATTGGTGTATGTGGTCCATTGGGTACCTCGCTCGAAAACCAATAGGAGTCTTAGATCAATATATACATGTTAGTTGATTTAATTTAGCATGATCATTGTTTTAGTTGGTTATTTTATTATTTGCTTAATTGTTTATTTATTGTTTGACAAGTTGTAAGCAAAGGGTAATTTTTGAATAGAAAATAAACCAGACTAAACAATGATGAAACATAATTTGTTGTAAATTGTAACCTTGCAAAGTCTTATGTGCCGATAGTGGTTCGTTTCGCAAGGCAATTGGCTCCCAGGCAAGACTAGCGAGGTCAATAATTTATAACATGCGTTTTTTAAGAGTTAAATCTTGAACTTTTAGTCGATTGATGTTTATTGTACCGATAGTTAGAAAGGCTCATCTATTGTTGACAAAATATAAGAGAGGTACAAGGGTGGTTGCCACGTATTTGCAACCTAAAGAAGAAGGTTTTTAATAAGCTTCGCGCTGACCCGCTTCTTCGCTTCTTTGTGCGTCAAAATGGAGTTATCTACGACTATTTTTTGTACAAAAACATCTTAAGGGTGAATTGACCTTAATTCAACATGCCACTTTGTGGTAATTATCCGAATAACTTGGGTCTTTTGACTCATGCAGTAGTACGATATAGTGGGTGATAATTGAAGATAATTCTTTGATTAATTTATCTAATACCTCGATTAAAACTTTGTTGATTTAATCTTAGTGAAGGAAAACTAATGAGTAAAGTTTTGTTAAAATCTATGATACGAAGATGTGTGTATGCTTCTTCGTACATATTTTGATTACACACACCAAAATTAGTACCCTTTTAAATTTAAGTTTATGTCATCTAATTAAAGAAACACTTGTAGTTGCAATTTACGTTATGTGAGACTTAGCGAGATTGCAATTCCAATGTAAATCTCCACGTTATGTGAGACATAGCTGGAATAAATTTACAGTTTTTTAAATTAGACAACTTAATTGAGTTAGATAGTGAGATCTAGTGTAGTATCCCGTAATATACCCAGTCATTAATTAATGCTAAACACGAATTAATTGAATCTGAAAGTTTAACTAAACCCTGTTTACGAGTTAATTTTTTTTATATATAAAATGCATCTACGAATTTTATCCGTCAACCAAATATGTGACGTAACTCACATCTCACTTGAACGGGCTCACAAGCTTACCGACATTAGATTAATTTTCGGGCTAATCAAACCGACACTTTTTTTGGGCCTCGGCTGCACGATTAGCCCAACGCACCCTTATATTAATAATTGGCTTCGACCCATATTTCACAAGCCAAACTAGCACCTTATTTCCTTTCTTTGGGCCCTAGTTTATGTTGAGCCCAAAACAATACCATTGTTGGTTGTGTATATTTTTTTGGTGGCATGTTATATCAAACGAACCCCTTGTAATTAAGTAACAACAACACACATTTTGTAATTAACATTAAACGCATCCTTGTGGGCTGAGTGTCAAACGCACCCTAATAAAACACACGTTTTTTTTTTTTTTTTTTTTTTTTTTTAAACTCAGTTACTAAATTCTAATCATGTCAACAAGAAGTAATCTTGTCTCCCTCCTAGTATTACTAACTTTTGGGTAAAGCTAGTAACCAAAGGTTTGTCAATTCTCCTCAAACTCATCACTCTTCTTCCAACTTTTCCCATGCACGTCTATGTCAATTTTGTCAACCCCTAGCAAAACAGTTCAATCCTTCTACTTAAGAAGGGATACCCAACAACCTTTCACCACCAAAAATAAAACACAAAAACACATTCTCTTTGGTAAAATTCACTACGGTCGAGCAAGAAATAAAAGAAAGCGATTCATTCAGTTTGCTTTGCAAGGTTTAAGAAGCATTTGGGTTAGTTCCTTTCGGGTTAAGATCGTTGGAAGCTAGACTAAGGGTTGTGTTCTCGTTGCTCTCATTTATGCTCACTTTCGTACCCCGTCACCACCATTTAGGTGTTGTAAGTATCCGAACCCATTTCGATACGTAGCATAGTTTCGTTATTAAGTTTCTTTAAAGCTTTCATGTCGTATGTAACACATTAAAACTTCTAAACTCGTTTTAATTACACACATGTCACATATAAACTCGAACCTAAAAAAACCGAACGTATCGTAGAAGCTTGTGTGGTAAAATTCTAATGTATACTTTACTAATAAGCTCAAAGAGTAAACTAGTGCTTATTTTCTTTTTGGTCATTCGACCCATGAAACTCATGAGATACATGTAGTTTAAGTTAAAACTTGTAAATATTAAGAACTCTTGAGAACATAAAAGAAAACGTAAAGCTTATCTTTGTGACTTATCAACTTAAATACAAACTCGTAAGACATGCCTAACATTCGGTTTAAAGTTTTGGTTTCATTTGGAAATCATGTCGCGAGATTCAAAATGGTTCGAAACTCATCTTAATGCTTGTTTAGCATCACCTTGTGCTAGCATGAGTTGAAGAAGAAATGTTTTAACAAATCGGACTTGAAATGGAAATTACAAATAGATTGCTTGCATGCATGCTTAGTATACTGAGAAAGATTTGTATACAAAATAAAACAGTTAAAGGTTCTTTAAATATGTTTAACCTGTGAAACATAAATACATAATTGCCAGTGGCACGCTTGGTGAGACTTTCTCTTTCACGAGAGGGAGCTGAGTTCAAATCTTGGAGCTGTCACTTTGGTGTTTTATTTATATATTTTTTACTTTGCACAAATCAGTTGGTTTGTTTTCAAACCGAACGCACCCTAGACAGGCCAAGAAGCCCAAAATGAATTAGTAATAATCAGTTCTAATAAGTTGTCGACATAAGCAGTTTTAATATATTAAACACACCCTCTTGAGTTGCTAAAATAAGCCGAGAGCTTAAAAAGCTCTCGGCATTTTTAAACCAAACGGACCCTTGTTGGGCCTTAAGGCCCAATAACCCCTCATATAGTACATTTCGAAATAAACAGTTTACATGAACTAAAGCTGAGTATTTGAATCATATTAAATAAAAAGAAATGTAAATTTTACAACTTGTTGATTGTTGGACTAAAAATGCAAATTTTACGAAACTTGAGTGAAAACTGTAAATTTTGGTAAAGTTTCGGGTTGAAACTGAAAACTATAACGTTTGGGTTAAAAACTGAAATAATAACCAAGGTAGAAACAGTCATTTTCTGAAAGTGTGAGTAAAAAGTATAAATTTTATGATTTTGGACTAGAAATGAAAAAGGTATAAGTTTTGGATAAAAATGTAACTTTTATATAAGTCGAGGGTATGTTTTGTAACTTTATATTATCTTTGAAAACTTATATTTACAAACTAGTTATGTCAAAATTTTATTTAAGATATAAATAAGACAATATCGAAATATAAAAATCGACGTTATTCTCAAACGAATATTAAAATTCACTATCGTATAGCTTAAAAATAAATAATGCAAACATTTTAATAACTAGTCATTCAGCAACTTAAAATATTTAAAATAAATATTTTAACTTATCAACCACTAACTTTTGTTAAATATTAGACGATATCATTATAAGCTTCGTAACATCAAAATCGGACATACTATAGGTAATATAATACACACAACTTATATAATATTTAGAAAAGCTTGCTTTTGAACTTTAAGCATTTGCCACACAAACATCGATAATACAACACTTAAAGATTTTCAATCTTGTTAGATCGTTTCACATCGAGTCCTAAACCATCAAAACCTAAGACTTGTTATATATCTCGGTCCCGTGTTGGAGCCGTTTACTTACAACATTTGATACTACTACATCTCGACTACCCTACCACTGAGGTGAGTTCATAGCCCCACTTTTACACGCTTTATAAATTCCCGTGGAGGAGATACATGCTATAAACCTGAACACAAGTGATTTTACGAATGTATGCTATGCCTGATTTGTTATTGCCTAAGTACCACTATTGACAAAAGTCCCTCACTATCATGAACCATTAATCACTTGCGAGTGAACGTGAATATTGTGGATAGATCTATTTGGGGTTGACGACCCCGTTTGTGTTAGCCGGAATGGTAACCAGACGCACTATATTTGAATACATATAGGTAACTGGCAAATACCTATGAGGGGGCATTGTCGCTTATATCATTTTTATGATACGCAGTTAACGTTTGAGTGTCATGAGCTTAGGGCAATAACATTGTTTTTCCATGATATTTGTAATTCGATGCAATTATCAACTATATCTTGTGTTCAACTACTTAACTTTAAACCTATGAATTTCACTCAACAAATTTTTGTGTTTATCTCAGGTAACTAGAGAGCATAAATGGCAAGGAGTTGGCACTGGACCCCCCCCCCTTAGGATGGCATCAAATAATATTATCATTCATTACAAACTTATCGATATCTTTTGTGAAACACCAACTATTTGAAATCTCTTTTGAAACTTTGAATATTAAGTTTTCAGTGAATGATAATGACTTTTAAAAACGTCTATTTTGAGTCATTTTCTATGATTATGACTGTGATCTAAGAAGTAATACCCCTATTAGACTTCCACTGCTATGTTGAAATTTACAGAGTGTTACAGATTGGTAATTGGTTATAGAGAACCAAGTGATTTTCAAAACACTGGACTATAACTACGCTTTCAAAACGGACCATTTTATACCTTACTAGCTCATGCCCTCCATGCCTACACTTTACCAACACCGTGCATTGAGATTTGCTTAGCAAATGATGCATAACTATTAGACATTATAACTTATTTAACATTATTTATATTAATGACTTATACTTGTTATTATTGGGATATTACAGCATCATGTCTTCCCCATCGCTCCCTATTATCATTCTCTCGGACGTCGAGACCTCACTTCCCATTATCATCCTCTCTGATGTCGAGACTGATGAAACGGAGCCAGTATCACCGGCAGTCCCAGCCCCAGCATCGCCAGAGGTCACATCAGGAGAGACGGAGCCCTTCGAGGAGGGTGAAGTCGCCTCCACTCCGGCAGCTGCACCTGCCATACCTACTTTATTTGCTCCATCACCACCTTCCCCGGAGGACCATCCAGCTTCTCCCACTTACGGGCTACTGACTTATGACCAATACCTGCAGACCCAGCAGTGGCTATCAACATCTGACTCTGAGGCAAACGACAAGTCATCTGGCATTGATTCGTCTGAGGCTTCTCTTTCACTATCACCATCACCTCCACCTACATCGGTTCGTCGGCGTAGGCGAGTTAGAGTCCTTCATCCCTATGAGCCAGAGCCATTCAGGAGACTATTTAAGTGCCACCCAAATGGTCCCACTATGATCCACACTGCCTGGAAACGGGTACGTGTACCACCACATCCCTATATGCTACCATCATACACACCACCACTATCACCACCTCCTCCACCATCAGCCATGCCTGCCCGCCTTTTTGATTTATCCACTCAGTCGTACCCATTTTCACCTCATCATCGAGAGCCAACTCCTGAGGAGGACTTACCCCCTCAGAAACGGGTCCGCATTGCATCTCTTTGTGATTCACCTTCTCATACCCTATCTCCTGAGGATTCATCCTCTAATATATATTCATCCTTTCCGTTTTCCCTACGCTTTACCCCTCCAGCTAGAGTCTTCGAGACTAGGGAGACCTCTAAGGCAGCAGCCGCCCGACCACCCACTCACTTCACTATCATGGCGCGATTGGAGCGCCATGAAGAGCAGATAGATACCCTACTGAGCTATACTGATGAGGTGCCTCTCGACTTCATTGAGACAGTCGAGGACACTATCCATGATCTTGTGGCAGAGGGGATAGATTTACAGGAGGGTTTGACCAGGATGCAGACCGAGATGACCAAGACTCACACCCAGATGACAGCCTTTCAGCTGGATAGGCAGGGACAGATAGATGAGGTCCTACTAGCTCGCCTCAGGATCTCTACCCTCGAGACCCTCATTGAGGATATGCAGGTCAGACATTGGGCAGATATGCAGAGACTCTTAGATGAGATTGCTGAGCTCAGAGGACGCATGGACGAGACATCTAGGAGTTAGACATATTTTCCATCATTTATAGCTTTTGGGTTGTATTCCAGAATTTGAGCCACGAGATGTGTGGCATAAAAATTGACACTTGTGTATTTTGTTGTTGTATGAACAATTCAAACAAGTATTTATGACTATGATGTGATGTATTCTGTTATATGTTTTCATCAATTTCTATGGACCGAGTTGATCATTCATGTTTTCCATGTGTGTTGTGATTGTATTCAGACATGTCGTGATGATTATTTATGATTGTTATGGTTCTTGCTGGTGGTGATGTATATGTTCATAGTGTGGTTGTGTAACATTATATGATGATCTTGATTTTTATGAGCTTGGTTATGATATTTCACTTGATTATGTTGATGATGATGTCCAAATTCTAATGTGTGCACTAGTGACATTTATAGAATTATGGCTTGTAGAAAAACATTAGCTACAACACCAGGACCAACTGTGACTCAGGCTGCTATCAGGAAATTGGCTGTTGACAGTGTTGCTGCAGCACTAGAAACTCAAGTAACAGCAATAGCTCATTATAGCAGCACCAATAGGCCGACCGGAGAAATGAGACAGCTGCAGCTCGCAAATGTACTTACAAAGACTTTATGAGTTGCAAACCAACCTATTTTAAGGGAACGGAAGGAGTGACTGATCTTGTTAGTTGGTTTGAACGCACTGAAACGGTCTTTATGCGGAGCGGTTGTACTGACGACTGCAAAGTCACCATTGCCACAGGGACTCTCATGGATGATGCCCTGTCCTGGTGGAATTCTACTGCCCAAACTATGGGTATTGAAGAAGCTTACCAAATCGCCTGGGCTGATTTCAAACAGAAAATGCTGAAATAGTACTGTCCTCGTACTGAAATCAAAAAGTTAGAAGATGAGTTCCACCACCTCGTAGTGAAAGGAAACGACCTCAGGACTTATAACAGGAGATTTCAGGAACTCATTGTACTATGCCCAACCATGGTGCCAGACCTTGAGAAACTACTAGAAAAGTATATCGAGGGACTGCCTCGAAGCATTGAGGGGAACGCCACCTCATCTAAACCCCAGATATTGGAAGAAGCCATCTCCATTGCTCAGAAGTTACTAGACTGAGAAATCAAACGTGGTTCTACACAAGGGAATAATGATCACAAACGAAAATTTGATGATCGAAGGAACAATGGTAACAACAATAACAACTCTCTCAACCGCAACAACCACAACAACAACAATCAGTACTGCAACAACGACAACCAATACCACCAAAACCGTAACAATCACCACCAACAGCAGAACCGAATACTGGAAGCCACCAGGGCTTACGTTGCTGCCCCAACTGAGGGCAGGGAATATGTTGGAAGCCTACCCTTGTGTGGTCAGTGCAAATTATATCACACCGGGCCATGCACTCATAGGTGTGGGAAGTGCCACAAGGTGGGTCATCTGTCGAAGCATTGCAAAACCCCTGTCACTGGGAGTAACCTACAACCAGTGGTCGTGACATGCCACGGTTATGGGGAAAAGGGGCATTACAGGAACGAGTGCCCAAAGCCGGGTGCAAACCGGAACAACAATGCTCGTGGGAGAGCTTATGTGCTGGGAGATGGAAATGCTCAGCAGGACCCTAACGTAGTCACGGGTACGTTCTTACTCAATAATCATTTTGCTAAAGTTTTCTTTGATTCTAGAGCTGACAAAAGTTTCGTATCTACTTCATTTTTTTCCCTACTTAACATTATACCAACTAAGCTAGACACCACTTACGAAATCAAACCAGCTGACGGAAAACTAGTAGGTACTAACACCATAATCCGAGGTTGCACCTTACTTTTACTTAACTAACCGTTCGACATAGACCTCATACCTTTTAAACTCAGTAGTTTCGACGCTATCATCGGTATGGATTGGCTATCCAAGAACCGTGCAAGAATTATCTGTGACGAGAAAGTTGTTCACATTCCTTTCAAAGGTGAAACTCTAATCATCTGTGGTGATCGAAGTAAGATTCGATTAAGCATCATCTCCTACATCAAAACCGTGAAATATATAGATAAGGGATGTCACGCATTCTTAGCTCAAGTGACAGAAAAGAAATCGGAGGATAAGCGACTTGAAGATGTAATGGTGGTTAAAGATTTTCCTGAAGTTTTTCCCGAAGAATTGCCTGGCCTTCCACCCGTCCGCCAAGTGGAATTCCAGATTGATTTGGTGCCAAGAGCGGCACTAGTGGCGTGAGCACCTTATAGGTTGGTGCCATCCGAAATGAAAGAGTTATCAGATCAATTGCAAGAATTATCAGATAAAGGATTCATTCGACCGAGTTCTTCGCCCTGGGGAGCTCTGGTTTTGTTTGTCAAAAAGAAAGACGGATCTTTTAGAATGTGTGTTGATAATCGTGAGGTGAACAAACTTACGGTGAAGAATCGATATCCATTACCCAGGATCGATGATCTGTTCGACCAACTGCAAGGATCGAGTGTCTACTCGAAAATTGATCTAAGGTCAGGTTATCATCAACTGAGAGTCAGGGAAGAAGATATTCCTAAGACAGCTTTCAGAACACGATTCGGTCATTATGAGTTTCAAGTAATGTCGTTTAGTTTAACCAACGCACCAGCAGTGTTCTTGGAGTTGATGAACCGAGTGTGCAAGCCTTATTTGGACAAATTTGTAATCGTGTTCATCGATGATATTCTTATCTATTCCCGCAATAAGGAAGAACATGCTGAACATTTGAGAACAATTTTGGAATTACTCAAGAAGGAGGCGTTGTATGCCAAATTCTCTAAGTGTGATTTTTAGATTCAAAAAGAGCAGTTCCTCGGCCATGTAATCGATAGTAAAGGTATTCACGTCGACCTTGCGATGATCAAAGCTGTTAAAGATTGGGCATCTCCTACAAACCCCACGGAGATACGCCATTTCTTAGGTCTTGCTGGGTATTACCAAAGGTTCATTGAAGGTTTCTCCAAAATTGCCAAACCTTTGACGGAATTGACACAGAAAAAGAAGAAGTTTGACTAGGGAGAAAAGCAAGAGTCAGATTTTTTAACGCTTGAAACAAAAACTGCGTGAAGCTCCAATCTTAGCATTGCCTAAGACATCGGGTGGATTTGACACCATTTGGGTCATTGTTAATCGTCTTATCAAATCCGCACATTTCTTACCAATCAAGGAAACCGACGAGATGAGTACTCTTGCATGGTTATATTTGAAAGAAATAGTTTCACGGCATGGAGTGCCGATTTCCATCATCTCAGATCGCGATAGCCGTTTCACGTCTAGATTTTGGCAATCACTTCAGAAAGCCTTGGGTACACGGTTAGACATGAGCACTGCGTATCACCCTCAAACCGACGGTCAAAGTAAGAGAACTATCCTAACCTTGGAGGACATGTTATGAGCATGTGTGATCAATTTTGGGAAAGGTTGGGATAAACACTTACCATTAGCAGAATTCTCCTGCAACAACAGTTATCACGCTAGTATCAAGGCAGCACCATTTAAAACACTTTATGGTCGAAAGTGCCGATCACCTGTTTGTTGGGCGAAAGTTGGAGATGTCCAGCTCACAGGAGCCGACCTTATTCATGAAACAACCGAGAAAATAGTACAAATCAGACAACATCTACAAGCTGCCCGAGACCGAAAAAAGAGTTATGCCGATATGAGATGAAAGCCCATGGAATTCCAGATTGGAGATAGAGTTATGTTGAAAGTATCTCCTTGGAAAGGAATGGTTCACTTTCGTAAACGTGAAAAACTAAATCCTAGATACATCGGGCCATTCAAAATCCTAGAAAGGATTGGTCCAGTGGCGTACAAGCTCAAACTTCCCGAGGAGCTCAGTAGAGTACACAATACCTTCCACGTATCAAACTTGAAGAAGTGCTTATCAGATGAATCTCTTGTCATTCCATTAAAAGAGATTCGGCTTGATGATAAGCTAAATTTTGTTGAAGAGCCGGTAGAGATCATGGAAAGAGATGTCAAGCAATTAAAGCATAGCCGCATTCTCATTGTCAAGGTTAGATGGAACTCAAATAGAGGACCAGATTACACGTGGGAACGTTTAGACCAAATTCATGCCAATTACCAACATTTATTCGCCGAGGAAACTCCGGAAACTATCACAGCTTAGGATTCCAGGACAGAATCCAATCTAACGGGTGGGTACTGTAGTATCCCGTAATATACCCAGTCATTAATTAATGCTAAGCACGAATTAATTCAATCTGAAAGTTTAACTAAACCCTGTTTACAAGTTAATTTTTTTAAATATAAAATGCATCTACAAATTTTATTCATCAACCAAATATGTGACGTAACTCACATCTCACTTGAACGGGCTCACACATGTACCGTCATCAGATTAATTTTCGTACTAATCAAACCCGACACTTTCTTTGGGCCTCGGCTGCACGATTAGCCCAACGCACCCTTATATTATTAATGGGCTTCGACCCATATTTCACAAGCCAAACTTGCACCTTATTTCCTTTCTTTGGGCCTTGGTTTATGTTGAGCCCAAAACAAAACCATTGTTGGGTGTGTATATTTTTTCGTGGCATGTTATATCAAACGCACCCCTTGTAATTAAGTAACAAACATACAGATTTTGTAATTAATATTAAACGCATCCTTGTGGGCTTGCACCCTAATAAAATACACGTTTTATTTTTATTTTTTTTAAACTCAGTTACTAGATTCTAATCATGTCAACAAGAAGTACTCTTATCTCCCTCCTAGTATTACTAAATTTTGGGTAAAGCTAGTAACCAAAGGTTTGTCAATTCTCCTCAAACTCATCACTCTTCTTCCATCCTTTCCCATGCATGTCTATGTCAGTTTTGTCAACCCCTAGCAAAACCAGTTCAAGCCTTCTACTTAATAAGGGATACCCAACACACTTTCACCACCAAAAACAAACACACAAAAACACATTCTTTTTGGTAAAATTCGCTACTGTCGAGCAAGAAAGAAAAAAAAAGCCATTCATTCAGTTTGCTTTGCAAGGTTTAAGAAGCATTTGGGTTAGTTCGTTTCGGGCTAAGGTCGATGGAAGCTAGACTAAGGGTCGGGTTCTCGTTTCTCTCGTTTATACTCACTTTCGTACCCCGTCACCTCCATTTAGGTGTTGAAAGTATCCGAACCCATTTCAATACGTAGCATAGTTTCGTTGTTATGTTTCTTTAAAGCTTTCATGTCATATGTAACACATTAAAACTTCTAAAATCGTTTTCATTACACACATGTCATTAAAACTTCTAAAACTTGTAAATCTTAAGAACTCTTGAGCACATAAAAGAAAACGTAAAGCTTATCTTTGTGACTTATCAACTTAAATACGAACTCGTAAGACATGCCTAACATTCGGTTTAAAGTTTTGGTTTCATTTGGAAATCGTGTCGCGAGACTTAAAAAGGTTCGAAACTAATCTTAATGCTTGTTTAGCATCACCTTGTGCTAGCATGAGTTGATGAAGAAATGTTTTAACAAATCAGACTTGAAATGGAAATTACAAATAGATTGCATGCACGCATGCTTAGTATACTGAGAAAGATTTGTATACAAAATAAAATAGTTAAAGGTTCTTTAAATATGTTTAACCGGTCAAACATAAATACATAAGTGCCAGTGGCACGCTTGGTGAGACTTTCTCATTCACGTGAGGGAGCTGAGTTCGAATCTTGGCGCTGTCGCTTTGGTGTTTTATTTATATTTTTTTTCTTTGCGCTAATCAGTTGGATTGTTTTCAAACCGAACGCACCCTAGATAGGGCTAGAAGCCCAAAATGAATTAGTAATAATCAGTTCTAATAAGCTGTCGACATAAGCTATTTTAATACGTTAAACACACCCTCTTGAGTTGCTAAAATAAGCCAAGAGCTTGAAAAGCTCTTGGCATTTTTAAACCAACCGGATCCTCGTTGGGCCTTAAGGCCCAATAACCCCTCGTATAGTACATTTTGAAATAAACAGTTTACATGAACTAAAACTGAGTATTTGAATCATATTAAACAAAAAGAAAAGTGAATTTTACAACTTGTTGATTGTTGGACTAAAATCGCAAATTTTATGAAACTTGGGTGAAAACTGTAAATTTTGGTAAAGTTCCTGGTTGAAACTGAAAACTGTAACGTTTGGGTTAAAAACTGAAATAATAACCAGGGTAGAAACCGTCATTTTCAAAAAGTGTGAGTAAAAAGCAAGGTTGCAAAAATCGCGAATCGGTAGTCGGGCGGTCGACCACCTTGTAGCTTGTAATCGGTCTAGGCGGGATTAACCGGTGATTAATCAGATTGGCATTACAGAAAAATTTTAGTTATTTCCGGAATGTTTTGTGTATTTTCGGTGAGTTTTAGGTATTTTCGGCAAGGTATTTTCTAAAAAACAACTTGTAATAGACTTAAACAGTTACTATAAGTGATCAAAATAAGTTTACTGTGAGTTTTGGGTACTTCCGGCAAGATTTATAGGTTTTCGAAAAGTTTGACCACCATTGACCGCCGTTGACCATGGTTGACCTATTTGTTTGACCCAGTTATATAAATCGGCAAGGTCGGTGGCCTTGTAGCACCTAATCGACGATTAATCGGCCTTGTAGACCTTTATTTACAACACTGGTAAAGAGTATAAATTTTATGATTTTGCACTAGAAATGAAAAAGGTATAAGTTTTTGATAAAAACAAGCATATTTGCCCGCGCGTTGCTGCGGGGTGATCGTGTTGTTGGTTTTAATTTTTTTTTTCTAATTTTAATGTTGTAAAATGTTTGTTTGTGGTGTCGGATTCTGGTATATATAAAGAGGGTAATTTGGTTGTTGTTTCTTGTGTAACAGCAAACGTATATAATCTAGAAAAAGTTATTAAAAATAGTGAAGAATTACAAACAACAAACGCATATTGGATGAACAAATACAAAGTATCAACTAAGCTTATCATCAATTCTGACAACACTGATGAGGTTAAGATCTTTCATTTACAAAAAAATGGTGTTAGATCCTCATTTGAATTACATATAGCCACACCGGTATTTTGTACGAAATACAACTTAAACAAATGATTCTTCAATTTTGTAGTTGATTTAAAGCGTCGAATCCGACTAAGTTACCCTGAATTGTACTTTTTTTGTGAAATTATAAAGTAAAGAAAATGAAAATTATTCATTGGTTGTGTAAGCCTGGGGACCACGAAATACGGAAACACTTGATCACCATCATCAAAACCTTTACTTTGGAACCTTGGCTAAAGCATGACGTTCTAAAAAAATATATATATGAAATTATTCAATTCGTTTGTCTTAATAGTAATATACTAAACCTTGTGCTCCAGGGAAAAGTTAAACCTTGTGGTATCTACTGAAATTGTTAAATGCTATAAAAGGCTTGGTTTCCAATCCATGGCTTGGCATGCATAGCTTTCCTTAATGCCTAAGCTTTCCAAAAAAATGCAAAAAGAATCCTTCACATCATAAAAGTGAATAAAACATGTTAAACATGAAATTTGCATGACATAACTATTGACTTATTATCACTACTTGATGTATTCTACTGATGCCATGTAGCAAGTAACTTGAATATCACACAAAAAATATAGCATGGCAATTCAGCTTACCAACGATCCCTATCAACATAATCCAAGTTACCCTACTGTTTGTGTGGCAGTAACAGCAACAACCTCATTTGTTTTTTTTTTAGTCGTCAAATTGACGTGGTTATTTAAGAAAAGCGGAAGAAATAGATAATGGCACATGTCTTACCTATCAAGCTTCAATTAATGAAGGTTGGCAAAGCTTCAACAAATAAACGTTGTTTACTTACAAAGATACAATCAGGATATGTCTAATGCCATTAGTGGTCCAGCAGACTGATTATACCTATTGTATTAGTCAATGTAATTAGAGACTGGTAACGGTATGTGTATTTACGAATGGAAATCGAATCATTTGTACTTACACAGACAATATTTCCTCTGTTTCAGGAATGTTTGGATTAAAATAGTAGCGGGTTGCTGGGGTTCCTGAGAGTTGCAAGTTTCTTGTGACTTTGAAAAAACAATTAAAATGGGATGAGCATAGAAAGATATATCTGTTGGTTAGTTGTTAACTTTTAAATGTACCTGTATTTCTTTTCACCCAACATGAGCTAACGGCTATAACAACCGGCTTTGGCAGCTCCATGTATTGGTCTATTTCAAAGTTTTATGTCGTCTCATTCCGTAAGGTGAATGTGACAGTGTTGCCGCTGGAAAATGAGGATTCGTGTAAATTTAGGCATGAAATTGCTGAAATAATAAAGAGATAGGCGATGGTAATCACTTGAAATTTTAAATAACTGGAAAATTAATCAATTCAAAAGCGTATCAAGAGCATGTTTTAGGAGGTCTTTGGGTCGTCTTATGTAAAAGTACTTATGCGTGTTAGCTTATAAGCTTCCGTATATAATACCTCAAACATACCAATATTATGGTGTTGGTGATATTGTAAATATGTATGTCGTAAAATATATGTATGATGTTGAAACCTATATTGCCCTAGATTTCCCAAAAGCCGTTCAAGGCCAGCACGAACATTACCTGCGTTAAATATTAGTGGTTGAAGTTCCTCACAAACGTCGAGAATTCCTATTTCTTATCGGCGCGCGAGCTGGGAGCACATTGTTCTTTTTTTTGGAGGCACCAACACCTTAAAAAGCAAACAATTATGAAGTTAATATCCAAATATTATGTCGTGAATTATGAATTGAGTAAATAGTTTAATCTCAGACACCCAAACGTACGTTTAATGCTTGCACTTCAGATTTCTTGCAAAAAATAAAAAATAATAAAAATAAAAAAAAAATAAACAATCTAAATACATGCCTAGCAAGGATCATCAGAAACCAAGTGAAAACAGTTAAAATTTGCAATCAAGTCTACAACTATAGTGAGCCTTACAACATTTACCATTATACATAATTGTTGAAATTAGATGAGAGTTAAATATCCATTAAACATCTAAAGTACAATTCTAGTTGCACTAATTTTGCACACATTATGATAAAAACCTCCTTAGGTGCTATTCGGTAGATCAAATAGATTGTAAAATGACTGCCCATCATGGACGTGAGGGATTGGGTAACGGATCAAATTGGTCCATTATCATGGTCGTGACGGATTGGGTAACGAATCATCTAATTAGATATTTAAGCATTTCACAGTCGAATATAATAATTAAACCTTGCTTCATAAGGCGACTTCTCATTGATCCCTCACGACCATGATAAAAAAAATACACAGTTAACACGTTGCAAAACTGTCCATGATTATATGTTATGCTGACTTTACAGTGCACTCAAGAAACGAAATACCTTTCTGATTATCAGACTCGGAATAGGAGTCATGGTTATTGAGCCTTGATATCAAATCAGTTGCAGCAGTCTGTTTTGCATGTTCCCCTTGCCCACTTTTTACTTCTTGATGACCTTCTCTGTCGATATCGCTAAGCTACATTCCATTATAAAAAAACTCAAATGTCCAAAAACACACTTCAATTTTGTATGAAACTCTCTTCATTTGACACACTCACCTCAGTTTCTGAAATAATTTCCAAACCAACCTAAGCCGCACTCGACCCACACTGAAAATTGCAACAATCGTTTTTGTAACTCAGTTTGTAAATCATGTTACAAACCGGTGGAAGTAAACTTTGCTTAATTTCCAAACCAACCTTTGGTTTGTAACCTGGTGTACTCCGAGGGGGGACTTATGAGGTTATCATATGTGAGTAACTTACTGCGACGCAGTAAGTGGCTACTACTTTCATCATGGACAACATAAGCGCCGGCAACTGGTGGCTGTAACCGCGGTGGCACCCCTAAATAACAGTGTAGCAGTATCACATCTGCATAAGGTGAAATGGCATATGACCAGTGTTTAAATAACATTTCAAGTGGACAACGCAAACACATACATATTACCTCCGTCCTCGCGGTGCGGTCGGTCGTGACCCGCGTCGGCAACCTGAGAAGTCATTGCTGCAGTTCCAACCACTACCGGAATATCCAGAGCGACGACTGTCGAGAACTCCCAAAGCTCTGTGCCATGATTCGAGTCTACAGCGGTGAAAAAATAAGTTACATGGTCAGCAATACATTTAAAAAGGTATACAGTAAAAAGTTAAAGTCATACATTTAAGAAGGTAGGTACTCAATAAAGACTGAAACATAAACGGAATAAGCAAAGATGTTTCTATTACCTGTGTTCCGGCATCACGGTTGTCTGTCACGTACACCCATAAACTGAGAAACCTGTAGCCGTGTTCCACCTTTGATCGGTGTTTGTTTATGGTCAACTCCATTAGAAACACACGTTCACAACCACAAAACATCTACACACATGACACATATGAACCATGCTGTTGCAATTGTAACAGCAAGCCTGCAAAACATTTTTTTTTTCATGATGGTTCACATGAAAAACTTGAAAATATAAAAGTGAAAAACTATTTAGCAAAAAGCTAGAACGACATAACCATTATTCTTCTCAGGTGAAACCGCTATGTAGAAACCGTAGAGGGGGGGGGGGGTGAATACTTTTCCATTTAAAAACTTAAAAACTTTTTGTATCAAATACCCGACCAAGTGTGACTTAATATGAAAAGTGTCAACTATGGTCATATAACATTCAGAGGTGGAATAAAGTAAACTACCACACAAACATAAACACACCATGACTCAAACATGGTCAGCATAATATAAGCAACAAAGCACACAAGCATAAATGCAATGCAAATATAAATATAAAGCGATAAAGAATAAAATGAAAGTAAAGAGATAAGTAAGAAGGCGCAAACCGGACACGATGATTTATAATGGTTCGGTCACGAAGCTCCACTTCGCCCTACTCCACTCCTCGAGTACCCAACTCGAGAGTTACTTCACTAATCAACAAGCTCCCTTCAGGCGGAGAAAACCATACACGTCGCTTATCCTATTTTCGACACTAAGCAAGATGTCGAGTGCTAATCTTAGCTAGCACCAATCTACCACGATCTACCCGATCTACACCATACACGTCGCTTATCCTATTTCCGACACTAACCTAGATGTCGAGTGCTAATCTTAGCTAGCACCAATCTACCACGATCTACCTGATCTACCCTTGATCCACTTGATCAATACACACAAGCCTAATGGCTTCAAGAGATCTCCAAGATCTCGACAAGATCACAATGATCTACTCCCACTTGACTCGATCTACCCTATCTACCCTTGATCTTCTTGATCAATCACACAAGCTCAATGGCTTCAAGAGATAATCAATATCTCTATAAGATCACAATGATCTTCACTCACTCTCTCACAAAAGAAAAATGATCTTGATTTATACTAGGATACAACAAGTGTGTAACAAATGTTACAACTTCCCTAACTACAACTACAACTCTTGTATCTTCTTGGCTACCTTGAGTTCTTCTCTTGCTATTGAAGAGGAATGACAATACTTTGTATCTACTTGGATACTTTGTGTTCTTCTCTTGCTATTGAAGAGGAATGACAACACTTTGTATCTACTTAGATACTTTGTGTTCTTTTCTTGCTATTGAAGAGGAATGAAGAGGATCTCTTGGTGGAATGAAAGGATCACTCTTAAACAAACTAAGACTCTCTAAATGATCAAAGGAAGTGATCTAAGTGAGGAGGGATTAGACCAGTGAAAACTGACTGGAAAAATCAAGTTGGAAGTGTAAAATGGTCCACTATTTATAGGCCAAGGAAAAACTAGCCGTTACGTACGGACGGTACCACTAAATACCCGACGGTACCACTAAATACCTTGGTACCGTTGGAGACGAAAACGCTCCAAATTTTGTCTTTTAGTTGTGAAAGTTTATTTGGGGATGTTTGGAGTTGTTTTGGGGGGGAAAATGACTGTTGGGATTTTTAAATTTATTTTTCAAAATAAAACATTTCTTTTTAATTCAAAAATAATTTGTAAAATATATTTTTGAAAGAAATGTTTTGTCACATTAAAAATGTGAGGTTTAGAGAAAAATATAATCCTTTGATCATTTGTCAAGTAGTAGATTTGTTTGTCCATACCTTGTGTGATTTACGTCGGGATGGAAATCTACGACTTCGTTGAAGCATACTTGAGACGTCGGGAGGTGTTGATGTAAGTATGCATTGATGATTTGTGTTTACAAGTAACTTGCACATTTTACGTTATGCATTACAAGTTACATTTTTGTCATTATTAAAACTGAAGAAACCGTTTAGTTTAAATATCGTAATATTTGCACTAACAATCTCCCCCTTTTTGATGATGACAAATATGTAAACCGTAACACACAGTAAAATGTAAAAGTTACCTGTTTACACTCCCCTTCTCACCCTTTTGTCGAATCAAAAAGGTAGTTGCCTCGAGCGCTCCCTTGAATTCACTCCCTACTCCCCTTTATTACACTACTATCCTTTCTCCCCAGAAAGGCGAGCTTGTATCATCCCAGTGAAGCCTTCTATCACCACTTGTGGAGACGACTCCATGCTATGTAGTCAAATACTCCTGAGCTCCCCCTAGCTCAATGCTCCCCTATGGTGACTTAATCCCCTTGTTTATTAACCTTAGTATCTAGCGGATCCATGGATCAAATTCTTACAAAGGCTTTTCCTACATCAAGGGTTAGCATCGTGCAACATAATATATAACAGTATAGGAGCAACATTATAGGGATAGAATACACATAGCAAGACATGCAAGGGTTAAACTATGTGAGTGACACAACCTAAAAGTGTGCCAAAAGGGTAAAGACCAAAAATAAAGCCCAAAAAAGTTGAGCGACACAAAAAGATGAATGCATATAGCAATTCAAAGACACTTGAGTGTCATAACCCGACCGACAACCTAAGGTGTAATTGTTCAATCAATCACACTAACAGGAACAAGATTCGTTCATTGACTGACACACAAAATGACTTCTTCCAAGATGTCATTGGGAAGGAAAGTTCTAACAAGCCTTTTGAACAACATAATTATCTACCTAAGATGATTGGTGTTAGAATGGTTTAGATTAATATATCATTTGCACTGACAATGAGATGCATGATATATTTCAAAAGAGAAAAAGAAAGGTGCATGTGATCCTAACAGGATTGTTGGTGGATATCTCTAACGGGGTTGAGGTAACGAAGTTCTGGATTTCTAGTTTGGCTGATCCAAGTTGTGTGTTAGAGATAATTTGGTGCATAATGGGTTTCGTGTGATTGTGAGGATTGAAGGTTGTTTAACTAACTATCACTTATCCAAAGTGAGGAGTAGTTATAAGGTTTGAGGATGATGATTGATGGTTTGAAGGTTTTTAGACTAACTATCACTGTCCAGAGTGAAGTGTAGCTAAAAGGTTTGAGTGGGATTGATATAAAGGATGATCCTAGTTGTATGTTAGAGATAATTTGGTGCATGAAGGGTTTCGTGTGATTGTGAGGATTGAAGGTTGTTTAACTAACTATCACTTATCCAAAGTGAGGAGTTGTTGTAGGGTTTGAGGGTGATGATCGATGGGTTGAAGGTTTTTAGACTAACTATCACTGTCAAGAGTAAAGTTTAGTTATAAGGGTTGAGTATGATAAGGAATGATGTTAATGTAAGGTTTGAAGATGAGACGCAAGATAAGCTTGCAATGGTGATGTCTTATGTAGGCAAGAATTGTGGGATTCGAATTAAAGTTGGTGATAGAGTCCTATGGTGTAGTGAGGGAATCCTAGGGTGTATGTGAGTTTGCAAAATTTTGTAGGTTTGAGGTTAGGGATGCAGGGATCTAAAGGAAACAATGAAAATTCGTCAAACATAGGCACGGTACCACTAAATATCACACGGTACTGTTAAATTTAACGGTACCGTGGCCTATTTAACGATACCGTGACCTGGAAGTCACGAATTTTCCTGTGCAGCCTAGTTCTGGGCAGCTAAGGGAAGTTTTCTAGGAAATAAGAACCACATTTGTGTGTCCTTGAGAGTGTTTGTTGAAAGACTATATGAGTGTGTTTTCGCTCCCCCTTAATCTAGGACATCCGGACAAGATGTGTGAAAAAAAAATAAAGAGGAAAACAAACGTTAACAGAAGCGATGAGCTTAGTAACGTCATGACAAGTGGTGGATAGCATACAATAAACTTCACCTTTGAAGTCACGTAGCTCTTCTCAATCATTGTGAATATTCATAGAACATTCATATGATGAGGCATATGATCATGTGGAGATATCCTAAGGGTTAAGAAGATAAAATCTTCAGGATTGTGAGGTTAGTGATAAGGTTCTAGTGGGGTTATCTCAACTTATCCTAGCAGTTCTTCGCCTGAAGTGTGTGGAAGGTGAGTGGGATATGGAAGCGTTGGTAGTGTAGAACTAAGGTTGAAAGGTGTAGGTAAGTTGGGAAGATAATGGATACGGAAGTAACCATACATATGGTGTGTTCAGTACCATGCGGAAGTGAAATGGGAAAAATCTAAGGAATCAGAAGATAGACAGAATCTATTCTGATAAGAGACAGTTTTGGTTCAAGACTACATCGAGTGGGTTTTGGTAGTGTTGGTGAGAATTGAAAGCAAGATAAACTGTCTCAGTAGACAATGGTCCAATGGTACCGTTAAATTTAGCGGTACCGTCCCCTATTTAAGGGTGTCGTGACTTGCTGAGGTCAGTTTTGACCCAGAATTAGATTTTTGACAAAGAAATTTCACATATGTTGTGATTTTTCTGGACTTTGGATTAAAGGAATTTATACCAAATAAATTCTTTTATGAATGAATCCAACGGGATTCGATAAACGTTAATCGAGAACGAGAAATGACATTTAATTGCATTTCACAAATTAAACATACTTTAAATATTTCGGATGAAATATTTAAGTTGTCATTGGGGTTTAAGAGGATTTTACGAATAAATCTCGCTGATTTAGTGAGACTTTTCGACACGAGGAGAGAATTTATACCTAATAAATTCTTGGAACGGTACTGGACGAGAAAATATGACTTTTATATTTCCGAGGAAATATATAGGTAGTCATTAGAGCGATGTGAAGGATGACTTAATATTTCCAGTGAAATATTTAGATAGTCATAAGAGGGATTTAAAGAATGACTCAATATTTTCAGTGAAATATTTAAAGAGTCATGAGACGAGACGCACGAGATGACTACAATATTTCCAGTGAAATATTCAAGTAGTCATAAGAGGGGTACGAGCAATGACTTTAATATTTCCAGTGAAATATTTAAATAGTCATAAGATTTATGGAATATGTTCCATCATTCATAGACATAGACGAAGATGGTTAGGGGATTCTCGGTTGAGAGGTTTGGTTGATTTACGGATTTTGATATGCTTCGCACACGAGTGTTTCACGGGGTTTTGAAAGACGTTAAGTTAGGCCTATGGTGCTGATTCGCAACAAGGTTTGGGATCTTAAGAAGTGTGTAATCACACGAGGATGAAAGGAAACTACTAATCACTTATATAGTGATTCGTGAGTCCTTTGTCACCCGAGGGTTGATGTTAGCTTTTAGCTTTTGGATGAGCGTTTTAACATATGTTGTTAAAGGGCATGAATATGATGTTTCGGATATGACATTTAACAATTGTAATCGCAAGTTAAACTTACTTGAATATTTTTGATGAAATATTTAAGTTGTCAACC
The DNA here is from genome assembly GCA_021014915.2 of Artemisia tridentata subsp. tridentata. Lineage (NCBI taxonomy): Eukaryota > Viridiplantae > Streptophyta > Magnoliopsida > Asterales > Asteraceae > Artemisia > Artemisia tridentata. Next base: position 428,545,535 of record CP139507.1, on the reverse strand, counting down.
CTACTTCAAGTTCTACTAGGTTTCTATCTAACCTTCCCATGACAAAAGGGTGTATTACTTGGAAGAGGGCGAAGTGATGAGTAGGGAATTAGGATAACTTTGCGACTACTTTGACTTAATGGTTTTGACACTAATGTATGACTTTATGACTTCTAAGGGTTCATAGTGATAGGCATACATAATTCCTAATGTGTCAAAGGAACATAGTGTGGGTGCAAACTTTACAAGCAAATTATGTAAAATGCACATAATAAATAAATGCAAACATCATGCAAAACATGATAATCATTAAGCATTAAAGATCATGAAGACATTTAATCATATCTTACGAGAACATGTTATCATTTTGAAACACGTATGTGGGATGCAAGCAATCTAGGTTTGCTAAGGCAGATCCTAATTACTACTTGTTTAAAATGAAATCCTAACGGGAGATAAAGTTCACCGATGTAAACTATCTCTAATCAAATGTAGGAATTAAAATTTTTCAAGTTAGAGAATGAGTATAAGACTATCACTAGCGGTGCTCAATTAAGGCTAAACACGACCATTTTTACGGGTTATACATGAACCCAACTTCTCTCCTGGAAGCAATTCAACCGTTAGGTCAAATTGAATTTCTAGTGCGATAGGTTCTCCAGTAGTCATTCTTATGTTAGAAAAATTCAAATTCCTATATTTGCCTATCGAAATATAGCAAAGATGATATTAGCCTTTTTCACTAATACATGGCCTAATATGACTCAAACCATACTTTGAGAGTCAGTTAAGAAAATGACATGTCTTACACAACTTCTAACAAAGGCAAGCGAAATGTTTTAGTTTCGTGTTTGAGATTTAGAGGTTATTTGATGGAGATGGTGCATTTGATGATCTCTTGGACAACATCTTTGTTTGTTGAGTTGTTACATGTTATTTTAACATGATTTGGTTTCCTAGAACCAAGAGACACTCTAATGTGATACAATGTAGAATCTAATACATCGTGTGTGTTTCAAGAATGCTCCTTTGCATATCTTGAAGAAATAATCTAGTAAAGGTTATTTACCTCAGTAGATCTCGTGAGTATTATATTTGAAATGAGACATATTGCATATTTCAACAAATATGCATTTCTAAGAGAAAACTTATCACTCTTACGAATGCTTAATGAAACAAGTATTTTAGTGTATGACCAATTTTACTTGTTTATGCAATGACACATGTTGTATTAGGTTATTATTCAACTCTAATATCCTATATTTGTTAACAAGATGCAATGCATTCTCTTGTAACATAACCATTCATGTTACAAAGATAATAAGATGCATAGGATATAAGTTATCCTTTGTCAATCTTCTGATAAGAGAAATACATGTGATATTCTCAAAGATTGACGACTTAGATAATAGTTAATAACATATTATTTGTGACACTTTTACTAGACATGTGATTTTGAGTGTTGAGTCGTTCATGAGCAAAGTTTACATATGTTGCTTGTTTGCTCGTGTTTGGTTTTTTGGAAATGAAACATTTACTAATTGCATTGCAAAGTAAATTATTTGAATATTTCAGATGAAACATCCAAGTTGTCAATCCCACTTAGTTGTGTGTTTTTTGCTTCTTTTAAACATGTTAGTTTAAAATTTGGAACACAACTATTGGACAAGAAGACTCAATATGGCATCTTCAACAGAAGTGTGAGTTATGATCCGATGCATATTATTTTCGTCTTGAGAGGACGTCATTATTTTCATAACAATCGAATGTGATTGAGTATGTAAATTCAAGATAATATATTTCATCATATTTTGATGTTATCTTGAAGCTAGACAAATAATGACTCCAATTTCATGTCCACACTCGAAATCTTGTCAATTAGATTTGATAATGATATCAATCATAATTTGAATAATGAATTGATATGTACTCGAAATCTTTCTTGACCCTCACAATCACTCCTTTTTAAAAAGAAAATAAAAATTTAAGGAATGTGTTCCATTTATTCTAATACTACTTGTATGTGTGAGGTTAATGACATATTAAGTTACTACTTTGATATTGTCATTTATTTTTTATTTGAGAAAAACTATTTATATTATTAAGTATAATATTTTTAGTTTTTCGACACCCCATTAGTATAAAAATAATTATCTTAACTATTTTTATACAACATACGTAAAATACTAAATATTTAAAACATTTTGTATGTGTGTTAGATCAATGCAAGTTTAATACATTTTCTTTTACTTAAATACTAATGTATTAATATGATCTTTTATTTTGTTTAGACAACCCATGGTCAAGCAAGTCAAAATGATGTAATGATTTGGAGATAATGTTACGGATTTTATGAAAATGTTAAGTATTTTGGGGTGATATACTTTTTACACTTAAACCTTTGGAAAAATAATTGTGTAAGATAATATATTTCGACACACATGATCTACCAACTTAGTTTCTATTCCTAAGAAGGTTACTAAACCATTTTAAAAACTTGCAACAAATGCAAGAAAAATGGTCTATGCCTATATGCAATGCAAACTAGTACTTAATATAGTGCAAGTAATTTAGCATGAGCCTTATAAATGCATAAACCGGAAAACTATAATAAACAAATAGCAACATGGCATAAAAGACACTTATGCTAATAGATAAAATTATCTTAACTAAGGATAACAATAAGTATACAAAAATATTAACCAACAATACTAAGACACAAATAAAAACAAATAGCCATTTAGGTTAACACACAAAAATACTTATCGTCATTTTGTGTATTAAGTATAACAATGTATACTTAGCTTGATTTTATTTGATAATGAATTGGTTTCCTCCCCATTTCAAAGATTTGATCAAGTTCAACACCTTGAAAGTGTGAATACATCAACGTGTGATGTTTACTTTGTAATTTGACAAAAAAAATTGTGCAATCGGCATGACCAGAAAAGACTCTCTGTTACAAATTGAAGACTCTCATAAATTTTACTTTATAATCACTTTATAAAAGTATTTTTAAGTGAAAGTAGACTAAATTACGTTTAAAACGATAGGTGGCACGACTCCTACGGACTTACGATTGATTTTATATGAATTTTTTAAAATTACCGATTTCTGAAAAACAGACGAAGGTACCGTTAAATTTAGCGGTACCGTCCATATTTAATGGAACCGTCCGTTATATTTAACGGTGCCATACCAGTTATTTCAGTTTTGAACAGAACCAACTTTTATTAATTTAAGAAAGCCTTCAAGCTAGTATGACAACGTATACTTAACAGCAAAACTTGTAAGTATTAAGCAACTAAATACTTATATATTTTTATCACCTTCATGGGTAATTTGATACATGGATCGTACTCAATTTTGAAAACCATTTGTTCTAAAAATTTGAGCGACGTGGCTCTGGTACCAATTGTGGAAACCGTAGAGGGGGGGGGGGTGAATACGTTTCCATTTAAAAACTTAAAAACTTTTTGTATCAAATACCCGACCAAGTGTGACGTAATATGAAAAGTGTCAACTATGGTCATATAACATTTAGAGATGGTATAAAGTAAACTATCACACAAACATAAACACACCATGACTCAAACATGGTCAACATAATATAAGCAAGAAAGCACACAAACATAAATGCAAGGCAAATATAAATATAAAGCGATAAATAATAAAATGAAAGTAAAGAGATAAGTAAGAAGGCGCAAACCGAACACGATGATTTATAGTGGTTCGGTCACGAAGCTCCTCTTCGCCCTACTCCACTCCTCGAGTACCCAACTCGAGAGTTACTTCACTAATCAACAAGCTCCCTTCAGGCGGAGAAAACCATACAAGTCGCTTATCCTATTTTCGACACTAAGCTAGATGTCGAGTGCTAATCTTAGCTAGCACCAATCTACCACGATCTACCCGATCTACACCATACATGTCGCTTATCCTATTTTCGACACTAAGCTAGATGTCGAGTGCTAATCTTAGCTAGCACCAATCTACCACGATCTACCCGATCTACCCTTGATCCACTTGATCAATACACACAAGCCCAATGGCTTCAAGAGATCTCCAAGATCTCGACAAGATCACAATGATCTACTCCCACTTGACTCGATCTACCCTATCTACCCTTGATCTTCTTGATCAATCACACAAGCTCAATGGCTTCAAGAGACAATCAATATCTCTATAAGATCAAAATGATCTTCACTCACCCTCTCACAAAAGAAAATTGATCTTGATGTATACAAGGATACAACAAGTGTGTAACAAATGTTACAACTTCCCTAACTACAACTACAACTCTTGTATCTTCTTGGATACCTTAAGTTCTTCTCTTGCTATTGAAGAGGAATGACAACACTTTGTATCTACTTGGATACTTTGTGTTCTTCTCTTGCTATTGAAGAGGAATGACAACACTTTGTATCTACTTGGATACTTTGTGTTCTTCTCTTGCTATTGAAGAGGAATGAAGAGGATCTCTTGGTGGAATGAAAGGATCACTCTTAAACAAACTAAGACTCTCTAAATGATCAAAGGAATTGATTTATGTGAGGAGGGATTAGACCAGAGAAAACTGACTGAAAAAATTAATTTGGAAGTGTAAAATGGTCCACTATTTATAGGCGAAGGAAAAACTAGCCGTTACGTACGGACGGTACCACTAAATACCCGACGGTACCACTAAATTTAGTGGTACCTTGGTACCGTCGCAGACAAAAACACTCCAAATTTTGTCTTTTAGTGGTGAAAGTTTATTTGGGGAAGTTTGGAGCTGTTTTGGGGGGGGAAATGACTGTTGGGATTTTTTAAACTTATTTTTCAAAATAAAACATTTCTTTTTAATTCAAAAATAATTTGTAAAATATATTTTTGAAAGAAATGTTTTGTCACATTAAAAATGTGAGGTTTAGAGAAAAATATAATCCTTTGATCATTTGTCAAGTAGTTGATTTGTTTGTCCATACCTTGAGTGATTTACGTCGGGATGGAAATCTACGACTCTGTTGAAGCATACTTGAGATGTCGGGAGGTGTTGATGTAAGTATGCATTGATGATTTGTGTTTACAAGTAACTTGCACATTTTATGTTATGCATTACAAGTTACATGTTTGTCATTATTAAAACCGTAGAAACCGTTTAGTTTAAATATCGTAATATTTGCACTAACACGTTGTACCATTGGAGTGAAACTGCTAAAATCATCAAAAACCCAACACCCAATAAAAAATCAACATGTGAAAAAAAATCGAACAAAAAACTTGCAACTTAAACTTCTGAAAACCGTAATTCTGAATCTCAACTGCTGACCAATACCACGGAATTCAAATTCACTCCAAACACCCGTAAATCTGAATAAAACTCCAGGCAACCCTAAATCACATAAAGAAACAAATAATTAAAACTTACACAAAGTGATTACCGTAATAACTGCATCATGATACTTTTGGCGATGCATCTCAGCCGTTGGAAGCAAACCTTTGACGAAAACAAATGATGATAAGCAAAGTTTTCACTCAAATATATGACGATAGATAACTGAAACCTACAAATAAATGGTTAAAAGTGAAACCTTGTCATGGACCACCAGCCACTTACCAGCGTCGCTACAACCCCACTTCACCACCAAGATTAGCAGCGTTGAGATTGTATCAGCCGACCCAGATGCATAGTTATCAGAAATAAACTGAAAGTAAATATACTAATCAAAATCAAAACATTTTCAGTAGGTAAACCTCTTGGTGAGTTCACAGCTTTTTAAGGAATGGAATATAAGCAACCGGCCTCCACAATTTCGGATAGTATAGATGTGCCTCTATGTGTGTGTGTGTTTTTTTTAAGATGAAGTTGTGTCTGGTAGATTATACAAGTGTGTAAGGCGGTGTAAAAGAGATGTATAATAAACCTGTTAAATCTTATTAGGGTGTAATTAATCTAAATGGCAGTGAACAGTTAATGTGCAACCTCCTTTCAACCAATTGCAAACCCAAACATAGGGTAATAGTACTGTGAAGGCATTTCTTTATTATTTACTGGCCAATAGGGTTTGAGATTAGCATTCTTAATTGTAGTATTTAAGTTACATGTGAGGTAATAAAAAGGATGAAAAAAATTATTACAAAATCTTAATTGCGGCACTTACTCCATAACAGCGTGGACCTTTTCATGATCTTCATATGCATCATAATACATGAGTAAGTCGTTATGTCCTGTCAGTGCTCGCAATATCTTTACCTACAATCTGACATATTCGACGGCTATGCCTATTGTTATCTATAAAAACATATCAAAACCAAGTGAAAACAGTTAAAATTTGCAATCAAGTCTACAACTATAGTGAGCCTTACAACATTTACCATTATACATAATTGTCGAAATTAGATGATAGTTAAGTATCCATTAAACATCTAAAGTACAATTCTAGTTGGACTAATTTTGCACACATTATGATATAAAACTCCTTAGGCGCTATTCGGTAGATTAAAGAGATTGTAAAACGACTGCCCATCATGGACGTGAGGGATTGGGTAATGGATCAAATTGGTCCATTATCATGGTCGTGAGGGATTGGGTAACGAATCATCTAATTAGATATTTAAGCATTTCACAGTCGAATATAATAATTAAACCTTGCTTCATAAGGCCACTTCTCATTGATCCCTCACGACCATGATAAAAAAAATACACAGTTAACACGTTGTAAAACTGTCCATGATTATATGTTATGCTGACTTTACAGTGCACTCAAGAAAAGAAATACCTTTCTGATTATCAGACTCGGAATAAGAGCCATGGTTATTGAGCCTTGATATCAAATCAGTTGCAGCAGTCTGTTTTGCATGTTCCCCTTGCCCACTTTCTACTTCTTGACGACCTTCTCTGTCGATATCCGTAACCTACATTCCTTTATACAAAAATCAAATGTCCAAAAACACACTTCAATTTTGTATGAAACTCTCTTCATTCGACACACTCACCTCAGTTTCTGAAATAATTTCCAAACCAACCTAAGCCGCACTCGACCTGGATTGAAAATTGCAACAATCGTTTTTGTAACTCGGTTTGTAAATCATGTTACAAACCGGTGGAAGCAAACTTTGCTTAATTTCCAAACCAACCTTCGGTTTGTAACCTGGTGTACTCCTAGGGGGGACCTATCAGGTAAGCAACAATGTCAAAAAAAGTGGTCGGCTTTAACATGATAGAGGAAAGGCAGTTATCATATGTGAGTAACTTACCACGATACAGTAAGTGGCTACTACTTTCATGGACAACATAAGCGCCGGCAACTGGTGGCTGTAACCGCAGTGGCAACCCTAAATAACAGTGTAGCAGTATCACATCAGCATAAGGTGAAATGGCATATGACTAGTGTTTAAATAACATTTCAAGTGGACAACGCAAACACATACATATTACCTCCGTCCTCGCGGCCCAGTCGATCGTGACCCGCGTTGGCAACCTGAGAAGTCATTGATGCAGTTCCAATCACAATTAAGTTCCAATTTCACTAATCGCTCAAAACCTCAAAGACAACACCTATGATATATTTAGCCATTAACTAATCACTAAAAAAACACAACACCTTTCTTTATTATTTATCACCAACCAAAAAGTGAAAATCTCTTCTTATAAACGAAGAGGGATTCCTATTCAGACTAATCATATAAAAGGCAATCCTTTTGGCTGTCGGCCTAATCTATAAGATTTTCGACTAATAACGCTAACAAAATACATTGCACAAGTACAACATCAAATATTAGGGGCAAGAACCTCAACATCTAACCCTAACCCTAACACTAAAAGCACAAATCATAAAAAACCTGCAAATCAAACAAATTTAAAAAAGGGTTGTGTAATTCATACTCTCTAGATGACGTGTCAACAATCTGACAAACAGTATTGAGATCTTTACAGTACCACTCTGAGCTTGAGCAATAACATCACGTCCTTCAATAATACCCATGTTGGTATGTCCCACGCAGCAACTCGTCTTTTATTCCCCTCGCGTCGAAGCTTATGATTGGCTCCACCCCGCGTGATGTTTGCTGCGGGGTGTTTTTGAAAATTGGGGTTGTGGGAGAGATGAGGTTGATGTTTGTGAGACGCAGGTTCTTGTGGATCAAAGAATTAATTTTGGGATGTTGTTTTTGCCTGGGTGATTTCTTCAAACTATGGAGCTCTGGGAAGATCTGGAAGCATCCGGGAGGAGGATAGGTTATATACAGATATAATAAGGGGGTGATTAGCAGGTGTCGTACAAATTAATTGATAATGATAGTGAACAGTAAATTTGCCTCTTCCTTTCATCCAATAAGAATGCCACACATACGATTATAGTACTGTGAGTGTATTTTTTTTATTATTTAGGAACCAATGGGATTTGAGATTATACAATTTTCGCCTCATAATGATTGATGCGTGGGTTTTGCCACCATTAGGCCTAAGCAAAAACGCCTTTTAGTATATATTATAATGTAACTTTTATATAAGTCGAGGGTCAGTTTTGTAACTTTATAATATTTTTTAAAACTTATATTTACAAACTAGTTATGTTAAAATTTTATTTAAGATATAAATACGACAATATCGAAATATAAATATCGACGTCATTCTCAAACGAATAATAAAATTCACTATCGTATAGCTTAAAAATAAATAATGTAAACATTTTAATAACTTATCATTCACCAACTTAAAATATTTAAAATAAATATTTTAACTTATCAACTACTAAATTTTGTTAAATATTAGACGATATCATTATAAGCTTCGTAACATCAAAATCGGACATACTATAGGTAATATAATACACACAACTTATATAATATTTAGAAAACCTTGTTTTTGAACTTTAAGCATTTGCCACACAAGCATCGATAATACAACACTTAAAGATTTTCAAACTTGTTAGATCGTTTCACATCGAGTCCTAAACCATCGAAACCTAAGACTTGTTATATATCTAGGTCACGTGTTGGAGCCGTTTACTTACGACGTCTGATACTACTACATCTCGACTACCCTACCACTGAGGTGAGTTCATAGCCCCACTTTTACACGCTTTATAAATTCTCGTGGGGGAGATACATGCTATAAACCTGAACACAAGTGATTTTACGAATGTATGCTATGCTTGATTTGTTATTGCCTAAGTACCATTATTGCCAAAAGTACCTCACTATCATGAACCATTAATCACCTGCGAGTGAACTTGAATATTGTGGATAGATCTATTTGGGGTTGACGACCCCGTTTGTGTTCGCCAGAATGGTAACCAGACGCACTATATTTGAATACATATAGGTAACTAGCAAATACCTACGAGGGGGCATTGTCGCTTATATCATTTTTATGATACACAGTTAACGTTTGAGTGTCATGAGCTTAGGGCAATAACATTGTTTTCCATCATATTTGTAATTCGATGCAATTATCAACTATATCTTGTGTTCAACTACTTAACTTTAAACCTATGAATTTCACTCAACAAATTGTTGACTTTTGAGCATGTTTATCTCAGGTAACTAAAGAGCATAAATGGCACGGAGTTGGCACTGGACCCCCCCCCCTTAGGATGGCGTCAAATAATATTATCATTCATTACAAACTTATCGATATCTTTTGCGAAACACCAACTATTTGAAATCTCTTTTGTAACTTTGAATATTAAGTTTTCAGTGAATAATAATGACTTTTAAAAACGTCTATTTTGAGTCATTTTCTATGATTATGACTGTGATCTAAGAAGTAATACCCCTATTATACTTCCACTGCTATGTTGAAATTTACGGGGTGTTACATCTAGTAACCCAAGGCATAAGATGGGATGAAACATGCTTACATTGCAAATAGTTTTGGCAATTGTAAATCCCATAACGATCTAGGAATTGAAAAAAATGGTTGTCAATTATTGTTCGACAATTACCTTGTTGAATACTTTCATTACTAGCAGATCAACTGATGTAATGGAACTATGTCAATTTGGATCATAGTTTTAAGAAAATTATATGGTTAATATTAATATTTACCAAGGGTATTTAATTTTCTTGAAAGGTTGAATTATCAAAGTACTAACTTTTGAAATGTTTTCTGTAGAAATGGCTCAACCCGATAACAATACACTAGGTTCTACGTTCAAATCTATGTTTGATCGAGAAAAATTGACTGGCGCTAATTTCAATGACTAGTATAGATCACTGAGGATTGTCCTGCGAGTGGCTAAAAGATCAGATTATTTGACTAAGTCTATTCCTCCTGCTAACTCACCAATTGATGAATTAGCAACTTGGAACCTTGAGTATGATTGACACAATGAAGTTGCGCGTCTAATCCTTGGAAGTATGAACCCTTCATTGAGAAACCAGCAGCTGTAGAATTGTATGATTTGATTGATGCTCGACACAGCTGCTCAATGAAAAGTTACATGGACCAACTTGAGCAGCTCAACTATCATTACCCGCAGGAAGTATGTATTGGCTTGATCAACAGATCCCTTAACAAGGAGTTTGGTGGTTTTGTGCGCAATTTTAACATGCATTGCACGGGGAAGACAGTTAGTGAGTTACATGCAATGCTCATTGACTATGAAAAGGGATTACCGAAAAAGGCTCCTACACCTCAGGTACTTGCTATTCAAGGTGGTAGGATTCATAAGTTAAACAAATCGCAACAAGCGAACAAGGGGAAGGGTAAAGGCAAGGCTAAGGGTAAGCAAGTTATGGCTTACCAACCCATGCCTAAGAAGAACCCTCCTAAGAAGAAAGAGAATCCAAAGAAGGATCAGGCTTGCCACCACTGCTACGAGGTAGGACACTGGAAGAGGAACTGTCCTCTCTACCTTGAAGAGTTGCAAGTGAAGAAGATGAAGAATGCTGGAAATGTTGCCAGCACTTCAGGTAATTTCATGATTGAATTATTTGCTTTTCCTCATAAAATATTTTCCTGGGTGTATGACACTAGTTGTGGTATTCATATTTTCAATACACTAAAGGGACTTAGAGGATCAAGAAAGCTGGCCTATGGGGAGCAATACCTGCACGTGGGAAATGGAGCACATGCAGCTATTGAAGCCATAGGAATGTTTGATTTAGTTTTGCCTTCGGGCTTAGTACTAGTTTTGAACAATTGCCATTACGCACATTCTATAATTAGAGGTGTTGTTTCAGTTTCTTTGTTATTAGATCTGGGTTTTATTCACACATTTACTAGTAATGGAATTTCTGTTTCTTTAAATAATGTTTTTTTTATTTTAATGCAATTACTGTAAATGGTGTGTTTGAAATTGATATGAATGATCATGTATCCAATGGAAATAATTCTGTATTTAGCATCAATAATAAGAGAATCAAGACAGACTTGGATTCTACTTATCTTTGGCATTGTCGACTTGCTCACATAGGCAAGAAACGCATGAAAAAGCTACAACATGATGGGCTTTTGAAACGTATCAATGATGAATCATTTGATGAGTGCGAATCTTACATATCTGGGAAGATGACAAGGAAACCTTTTTCACTTCAAGTGGAAAGGGCTTCAGATCTACTTGGTTTGATACATACAGACGTATGTAGACCACTTAGACATGTGTCAAGGAAGGTGCTAGTTACTTCTTAACCTTTACAGATGATTTTAGTCATTTTGGTTATGTTTATTTACTTAAACATAAACATGAAGTGTTTGAAACATTTAAGGTTTTCAAGAATGAAGTAGAATTGCAACTAGGAAAGAAGATCAAGGCTCTTCGATCTGATTGAGGTGGTGAATATATTCGCCAAGAGTTTAAAGATTATCTTGCTAAGTGTGGTATTGTCTAGCAGCTCACATCTCCATATACACCACAACAAAATGGTGTATCTGAGAGAAGAAATCGTACATTGCTAGATATGGTGTGATCAATGTTTAATCATACAACTCTTTCCTTATCCTTTTGGGATTATGCTTTAGAAACTGCTGTTCGCATTCTAAATATGGTTCCGACCAAGAAGGTTGATAAGAAACCATATGAGATATGGCATGGAAAAGCTCCCAACTTATCTTACTTAAAGGTCTAGGGTTATGAGGCGTTTGTTAAACGTGACACACCAGATAAACTCCAACAGAGATCTGTTAAGTGTATCTTCGTAGGTTACCCAAAGGAAACGATGGGTTACTACTTTTACTTCCCACCTGAAAACAAAATCATTGTAGCTAGGTATGGAGATTTTCTTGAAAGGAATCTCATATCTCAAGAATTCAGTGGGAGAGTATATGATCTGAAAGATGATCAAAAAGATACATCACCTTTTGAAAACACTAGCCAACTTCATGTGGAACCTAAAAGTCTGGGACCTCCACCTGAAGTTACTCCCATTCGTAGGTCTGTAAGGACTACACGTGCTCCTGAACATCTATGTTTAAATGTAGTGGTTGAGGAAAATATGTTAGGGGATTTTGGAGAACCTGCTAACTATAAGGCTGCCATGGCTGATCTTGAAAAGGACAAATGGAAAGCAGCAATGAATGGGGAAATGCAATCCATGAAAGAAAATGATGTCTGGATTGAAGTAGACCTTCCTCCTACCACTAAATTCGTTGGAAGCAAGTGGCTCTTCAATAAGAAAACTGACATGGATGGCAAGGTACACACCTATACGGCTCGTCTAGTAGCTAAACGCTTTACTCAAACCTATGGGGTTGACTACGAGGAGACCTTTTCTACTGTAGCAGACATTAGAGCTATTAGGATTCTTATAGCCATAGCGGCGTACTATGACTATGAGATTTGGCAGATGGATGTCAAAACTGCCTTCTTGAATGGTCTCCTAAATTAAGATATCTATATGGCGCAACCTGAGAGGTTTGTGAATCCACAATTTCCAAAGCATGTATGGAAACTTCAAAGATCCATTTATGGATTGAAGCAAGCATCAAGGCAATAAAATAAGAGATTTGACGAGGAAATCAAGAAATTTGGTTTCACTCAGAATCTTGATGAGCCATGTGTATACCATAAGGCTAGTGGGAGTAATGTTACTTTCCTTATCCTATATGTCGATGACAAATTAATCATGGGAAATCATATTCCAAGTTTACAAGAGGTTAAGCCTTATCTTGGAAAGTGTTTTTCTATGAAGGATTTAGGAGAAGCAGCATACATCATAGGAATCAAGATCTACAGAGATAGATCTAAGCGGTTAATTGGATTAAGTCAAAGTGCTTACATTGATAAAATCCTGAAGAGATTTAGGATGCAGAATTCCAAAAAGGGATATCTGTCAATGCAAGTAGAACATGGCTTAAGTAGCAATCTATGTGCTTCAACACCTAAAGAGGTGGCACACATAAGTAGAGTTCCTTATGCTTCAGCTGTAGGATCTATCATGTATGCAGTAAGATGCACAAGGCCAGATGTGGCGTTTGCACAAAATATCACTAGTCGATATCAACAGAACCTAGGTGATCTTCACTGGCATGCTGTTAAGAACATTCTCAAGTTCTTAGGGGCTACTCGAGATATGTTTCTAGTGTATGGGGGAAATCCAGAGGCAGAGCTTGATGTTACAGGTTTCTGCGATGCGTCCTGGCAAACTGATAAAGATGATACAAAGTCTCAGACGGGATATGTCTTTGAAGTCAACAGAGGAGCAGTAGACTGGAAGAACAAAAAGCAGAGTACAATTGCGATGTCTGCAACAGAAGCTAAGTACATAGCTGCTTCAGAAGTTGTGATGGAAGCTGTTTGGATTAGGAAATTCATTTCAGGGTTATGAGTTATGCCTTTAATTGATTTACCTATAAATATGTATTGTGACAATTCTGCTGCAATTAAATTTGCCAATGAACCTGGAGTCATGAAAGGCACCAGACATTTTCCTCGACGATATCACTATGTTCGAGAACAAATCGAAATAGGTGAAATCAATCTACTCAAAGTTCACACATATGACAATCTAGCTGATCCCTTCATGAAGGCTTTACTTAAGGAAAAGCTTACTCAACATGCCAATGGCATTGTACTTCGTTTAGCTAGTAGTTTCATGTAAATATGTGGTTATGTATTTGGATAAAGGATGTTTTGAACAATTGTTATTTTAATGAAATAAAGTATTAAGCTATGTTTATTTTTCATTTATAATATATTGTATCCTGTATTTGCATGTTTAAATCCGTGAATAATTTATGTTATTCTAAATAGTCCGTTTTCGATCAATGATATGGGAATATCATTGAATTAAGACAAAGATGAGTTTTGGTTAGAATATACTTATGTGTATTGATGCGTGGTCATGCCAAATTCACATGGTATTCAATGAATTCAATGTAGGACTGATCCCAACTGCATGATTGTACTTTATGGATCTTTTCCATTAAGTAAATCATGATTATTTATCCTCTGACTTGAGATACCAAGAAAACTGTCATGGGTGTAGCACATTTTTTGTAAAATAATCTAACGCTATCCGTAACTAGTAATAATAAGGGTTGTTTTAAGAAGTGTTATGAAATTCATAAGGTTTGCTTGTAGTCAAGAGAGAATTTGTTCCTTGAAATTTGTTTTCAAGAATAATACTGCTGGACTCTTCGTAGGATTGACAAGATGTTTGTACGGCCGAACCCAAGATCGATCTGGAATACGTTCAGATGATTTGGTGATCTTATTCAATCAGAGATAACGAAAAACAAAATAGTTAACTTATGGAATGACTTTGATCCATATCCATATTTAACGTGGTATTTGTAACAAAAGGATTAGTATAATGATGAATCATTAAAAGGTTTTCTAGGAAACCACACTCAGGGTCGTTCTGGGGGCATTTTCGTGTTTGCTAGAAGCTAACCAATGTCATTACATATATTAAGATATCTCCAAGTGGGAGCTGTTAGTTTGCGGATATATTTAATATACGTATGATCGGATTCAAAAACGATACTATTGGATTGCACACTTTACGTATGAGAATCGATGTTTAAATAATTAATATATAATAGGTATATTTAATTACTAATTCACAATAAATACTTAACGGTCGTTATACTTAACGGTATTTAACTAACGGTCGTTAAATATTAAGTTAAGGGATTAGAGATGAAAATAGAGGTCGAGAAGGATCTGAAACCCCTTATGGGATAAGAGCCAATCGGTTATGGGGTTGGGAGTCCTAATCCCACCCTAACTTGGACTCTAAGATTCACAAACTATAAATACAAACACATGTATTCATTGTTTGTAATCTTTGGTCACATTAGCGAACCCTAACTTTTCTTTTCTCCTCCCTCTTGTGCTTGGCCGATCGTACACCTCTATTCCATAGGATTACGATTTTGTCTTGCTCAACTAAAGTGTTTAGGTTGGTTATTGTGATTCAAGGAACCTAGCATTCGTATCGAATCGTTAGTAATACGTGTGTACAAGAACATAGGACAAATACCACTTGGATTTGTGGTTTTTTCTATTCGACTTGTGTAAGGGTCGAATACAATAAACCCTAACTTTTAGGGTTTAAGTTTCTTGATTGATTGATTGCTTGGAATTGCTAAAAGGTACGCTTACGATTTATGTTTCGGTTAATTAATTACAAGTATTATGTTTCTTAGTCTTCTGTTGCGTGCTTGATGATTTTATTTGATTATATGCTTTTTCATGATTATTAAATTCCAACAGGATAATGACTTGTTTATGGATGCTTATCGTCATGGTGGTGGATGGATTCGTGAGGAAGATGATCAAGAAAATTATAACATGTCTAGACATGACTTGTTTATGGATGCTTATCGTCATGTGAACAAACCAGTTGACACATTGGAGAAGAAAATTCAAATTTTCCAGCCACAACTGAAAGTCAATCGCCGGAAAAGGTCTCCATACCAAAGAAGATGTCTTCCCTATTTGCCAAAATGGGGTAACGTCACCAATTGATCAACAAAGGCATCTGGTTCTAAAAATGTCAGCTTTCTCGATTCTTGTTCTATCTCACATGATACGTTTGGTATGACTGAATGACAAAGAATCAAAATGCAGCAGAGAATGGAATAACTGAGAAAGAGAATAAATCTATAGGAAGGAGATTGATTCATCTGTTTGACACAATCATAGAATCGAAATATGAAAAACGTTTCTCCTGTTTGTTTGTGTAATGCACTAGAATGAGAAAGTGTCTAATCAAATGAAATAGTCATTTTCAACCATTGATTACACAAAACCATTTCATGAGTATTTTATATTTATGGTCATCAATTGCAAATGCTATTGGAAAAACACAACTTATAAGATTGCTTTGTTGAACTTCAAAACTACTACAGAAAATTAGCTTTTGGTAAGGTTTTTAATGTCTTTTGGTAGGCTTTTTGAACCGTACTAAATAACAGTGTCTCAAAAATTATAACATTTTTTAGTATGGTTAAAAACCGTACAAAAAATGAGTTTTTGGTATTTTTGGTACGGTTTCTTATACAACCGTACCAAATACCTCCGGTCAAAGTCAATTATAATTTCTTTTTTGGCACGGTTTCTTAATAAACCGCACCATAATCTTTTGCTTTAAAAAAAATATATTTGTGATTTTCTTTTTTTCCAAAACCTTTATATCGAATATTCTAAAACCAAACAACACCATTTATCACATACACAAACAATATCTAACAAGCTTAACACTTCATATATATATATATATATATATATATATATATATATATATATATATATATATATATATATATATATATATATATAGTGTTGTATTCTATGCAGTACCAATATTAGATACAGTACTTTACAGTACTGTTAAAATGAATCTAGACCATTAGATGAGTTTGATCAAAGGCTACGATTAAAAGTGCTAAAATTGTAATTAAATAAAACATGAAGGTTTCTTTTTTAATTAAACAAAAGGCTGAAAGGGTAATAATGGAATTTCACATCCAACTTTTCAATAAACTGATCCTGGCATATTATTAGGTCAGATTTATAAAAAAAAAAAAAAAAAAAAAAAAAAAAAAAAAAAAAAAAAAAAAAACAGATCTCTCTCTATTTCTTTTACATCCGCCTCTCTTCATTTTCATAACTTGTCTTCTTGATCTAATTTAAGTAGAGATCGCAACCCACGAACCACCGCCCAATCGACACCTTCGATTTGTGTAACCGATCCCCAAACCCCTATGTCTCTGGCAAGATGTGGTGGTTCGTTTTCATGCATCCGTGATAAAGAAAAGGGGCTCCGTATGTCTCTGGCGCCGCCTTTCATGGTGGATCCGGATCAGAAAATAAAAGAGCAGGTTTATTAGTTTTTGTAATTATTTCGAAATGGGTTTTATAGGTTCTTAGTTATTATTTTAGTGGTTATTTTTGTGGTGGCGTTCGGTTATTGTTGCTACAGGGGTATGGAGTGAGATTGGTAGATGAGTGGTGGTGAAGAATATAAAGAAGAATTTAGGGATGGGTTGGAACAACAATAATTGCAGACGGTATTCAGGTTTGACTGGTACGTTCAGTGGACAACCTTCGTCTTAGGTATTTTTTTTGCCTGATTTGATTATATATTATTCTAAATACTATAGACCCAATAGATAAATTGTGAGCTTTTCAATTGTTTTTTTTTTTTTTTTTTTTGACTTTATTGAGTTTATTGAAATCTTATTAAAACAGTTGCAATCAGATGCTTATAATTTGTCTTTACATGTTGTAAAATAGTTTGGAGCTCCACTGCTTATATATTATTGTATATGCAACAGAAGTTTCTATACTACACATGAGCAACACAACTTTTGATTAAGATTAATCGACGAAGCGCACCAACAGAAGTTTGTTTTTAACGACCCACTGCGAATGTAGTCAACAATCATTTTTTATCTATCGGTGTTATACAGTGACAATTAGTTGTATAAAAATATATTTCGAATTTTACATTTGTATGAGAATTAGTTGTGTATGAGAATTAATTGTATAAAAACACCCGCGGCAACGCGCGGGCTTAAAAACCTCGTTACTATAATAATCATGTATGTTTTTCTCAATATGCAGTTAAAGCAAGATCTGTGCAGCGTGCACATATGTTTTTGGAAAGCGTGCACGTATGTTCTAATAAATTTGACGAGAAAGCGCAACGTGGAAGACGCAAACATACATGTTTTTGGAAGGCGTGCACATATGTTCTAATAAATTTGATGAGAAATCCCCGCGTGCACATACATTCTTGGAAAGCGTGCACATATGTTCTAATGAATTTGATGAGAAAATGAAGAGTGCACATATGTTTTTAAATGGCGTCCACATTTATATTTAACAAGATATTTGTACATGTATTGTATTTTATTTGATATTGAGTTTTGTGTATACCATTTATGTTCTTTGTTTGTTATTTAATTTTTAGAGGTTACATGTATATGTTTTTGTTTTTTGTCATAAATATCGAAGATCAAAGAATGTACACTAGAAACATATGTGCAATTACCATTTTAAGGAAAACAAGTTTGATGTCTAAATAATTGTACGCAAGAAACATATGTAAATTAATAATATTTATAAAAAAAAAAACCCCCTATGCATCCCATTTTTCTGAAAACATGTACGAAACGAAAAAAAAAAAAAAAAAAAAAATCCGAAAATTAAGTGAACTAAAAAACGTTTTTTAATTAATAAATTCAAAAAAAAAGTATATACACATCAATAAAGTATACACAAGATCGTTAGATAAAATGTTATACATTACAACTACATAAACAACATCACCATGAAAACTAAGAGGCTGGTGTATCTAGAGAAGCAACCACAACCCTAAAACAGACGGTAACCGTCGTATGTGCCACATGGTTTATCTGAACCCTTGATTTTCAACGCTCAAGCTTAGTCTCATCTTCTCTAGCTTGCTTAAAAAGGTTCTCATCATGTCCTTTTGCTTGCTCGAGCTCCTCTGTGGATTTTTCAACTACAAAACATCATATTTACCGATTCATTACAATGCATAAATACTACAAAATAATAACTCATAACGATCTATTTCTACCGAATAAAACCTCATAATATAAATTTTATGAAGTTGTATGGATGTAACTTATTCTAGCAGGTAAGCTAAACAACGTTCATTCGTATGTTTAACTAGCACAACCATCATAACTCGACATATAAGTTTAAAATACCTTTCATTCGCAGAAAGGAGTTGTAGTGTCCTCCTTAATCTTTGTTTTGGGTATCCACTTAGCAATCTACGAGCCCATATAAGCCCTTTTTATAACAAAATCCAAAATGCCTATCACAAGAAACAATTAAAAAGGTTGTAACACAAATGTTCTATATATCCCATCCACAAACACTTTTCTATATCCAATCCATTTTTCTTATAAGTTATAACCTAAGAGCTTAAGCATCTAAGATAGATTCATTTTATGACAACTCGTCTGTTTTATAAACAGATAACCTTCTTTTATTTCTTATCTCATTTAAGAATTTGAGCAAAATTAAGCATATCTACAAATTTGAAAAGCAAAACACAAATCTAACCCAATTCCCCAATTTATTCTAAATCGAAAATTGAAATTTCATTTACACTTGAAAGTAACAACAGAATTTCCTCATCTAGCGTTTGGTCATGCATACTAATTTCGAGTTTTGATAAAAAAAATGAAAAAGGTCATGAAAATAACAATAATTGATGATGAAATAGAAGATAAGACACATAAACTCGTCTGTTTTATAAACAGATAACCTTCTTTTCAAATGAACGAGAAATCAATTATTTGGGGGAGGGAATGAAATATGGTCTTGAATTTTGATTGAATTTTAAATGATAAATTTATAAACTATATATATTAACTCTCAAATTAATTTTGATTCAACAATACAAATATATAGCATTGGAATGCAATAAAATCAACTAGCTATTGATGTAAAAAAATGTCACGGCGCAAGTATAAAAGCTTACCAAAAAATTCGAGTAATGTGAGTTCTCTTGACCATCGGTTTATCGTTAACCTAAACTGCGACTCAGCGGTTATCAACCGCGAGTCGTATGTATGTGTAGACTGTGTAGGTATGCAAATGTTATGTGGGTATGCCTCTTTTTGTATACGTCTAAATGTCTAAAATTGATTGTTAAAAGTTTTCTTATAATAGTCACAAAATTCTAACATTTTATTATAAAAAGCATTGCAATCACATAATTAAAGTGAATCATGACTGGTTTTGTGGTGTCACAATATAAAAATCCTTGTATACATTCTTTTACCAAGAACCAAAAAAGGTCATTGAAAAGAAGTGGAAAATCTCACTCCAAAAGTAGAAAAACGCACCAACGATTCAACATCGTCTTTGCCCACGAATATATTCAACAACCATACTTGGTAAAGTCGTTGGTAAATGAAAATTTTACTAACGAAGAGTAATTTGTTGGTAATAAGCATTATCAAAGTCATTTTCCAACAACCTTATGTTATTGGTAATTTAGCTTTCCGATTTTACCAACAAATCCTTACTAAAAATAGTTGGTAAAATTAGTAGAAACTTTCCCTCCAAAAATTAACAAAGTTCAAAAGAAGCTTTCTGATTTTACCATCGAATCTTTACAAAAAGTCGTTCGTAAAATTAGTGGGAAATTTCCTTCTAAAAATTAACAAAGTTCCAACAAGTTTAGCTACGCCTATATGGGTGATAAATATAAAGGTGGGTTTCGTAAAAGGTCGTTAGTAATGCCATTTGTAAAGTATCACTTTACCAACGGATTGGTAATAGTTAATAAAAATTCGTTGGTGCCGGCATGATTTCTAGAATTGCTAACCAAAGTAGCCGGCACTATCACTATGGATAGAAAAGGGGTGGTATGAGTTTAGGTCATACTAGAATCGCATAATTTAAACTCATTAGTCATTCCTCCTCTTTACCAACATCTCCTGATACAAGAAATTCATATTTCAGTTATTTATACAAATTTGTTTCTTAGAAGGCATGACAAAGCACCTTCTTTGTTTTCTCGCACTTGTAACAATTCATGGCTTCATGCTTAGTCGTCTTTAAATCACAAATATTTTCATACCTTCCTCTGCACTCGGTTGATGTAGTACCAAAATTGTTGTTGGCAGTCTTCTTGTAGAAATTCTTTTTCTGAAAACTCATAGCAAACAATGCTACAACTATGATCATTTGCTCATTCTTCGACTCGTCTTCTGATACTTCATACTCATCATCTGAATCTAAGTTATTGGCATGTCGATTCAGGATTAGTTTTCATACTTATGCTCAAAACTATTTGTTAATACAAATAAACCTTAAAAACGTTTATTTATATTTTACGATCTTCTAATGTTTTGTCGATAACAAACGTAAAATCATTTTAACGATATAGATAAAATACGTAAACGCTTTAAGCTAAAAGCTTACTAACTCATTTCATTAAACAAACCTTAAACATATTTAGTTAAATAAGTTTACATAAAACTAAAACCATTTTATAAAAACACTTAAGTAAACTAGTTACTTACATTTTTATAAAATACATGTTACTTGTAAATTACTAGAAAAAGGCTAGGACTATCCATGACCCAAAAACCAAGCCCATAACCCATAACCTATGGAGCTTGATCCATAACCCATAACCCATTTGCATGACATCATGCATGACTTTATAATGGGTAAAACCCATGAACCATGACCCAAAGTCCATAACACATAACCAAAGTCCATGACCCATGACCCAAGATGTCTTTGACATCATTCATGACATCACTTGACCCATGGACCTTAACCCATAACCCAAAACCCGGAATTGTAACCCAAAATCCGAACCGGTACTACCAGATAGTCGGATCCCTTGGATTACACTGGCTGGATCCCTTTGAGAAGGGATCCGCCGGATCCCGGTGAACAGTGCTCAGAATTGCCTACAAATAGTGATCCATTTCTCTCTTGTTTCTCACCCCACATAGATATATCTTCTCTCTACATTCTAAGTTCTCTAACCTCAGATCCAAGGATCTTTCTATGTAGTCTCTCTTAGTGATTCTCTAGGTTCCTTCCAAAAGGCGAGATCACAACCTCTCGAAGACTTGCAAGCTCGTGATATGAGTTGATAGGATTCTTCTCTTCCAAGATCACAGAAGTGCATCTTGTTCTTTCTTTTTCTCGAAAGGGTGTTGTAAATGTGTTGAGTCGTTAGGTGTAAAAGGACGTTGGATCCTTTAGTCATATTGTGCTAGGTGTGTTGGTTTGGTTCGTTGTGCCAAGGACCCGGTATCTAGCCTTGTACAGGATAAAGTGTAGGCGACGAAGGTTTGATTTTACCTCGTGAAAAAGCCCAGTATCTAGTTTTGTACCGGATAAAGTGTAAGCGACGTTGTGAAGGCTTCTCTGCCAAGTGAATGGAGTTTGTGTTGTGAAGTGTTTACGAATTCTTGAGTAGGTGACTCGGGGAGTGGAGTAGGGCAAAGAAGGTGACCTTGTAGCCGAACCACTATAAATACTTGTGTTGTAGTTGTGTCTCTCTAACTCTATCTCGTAGCTTAGTTTATATGCTTTTATTTCTATCAATATCCAACACGTCAAAACTAGATTGACATAAGTCGATCTATAAGTTTCTAAAAAGAAGTTTTAATCGGTAAAACTATTCAACCCCCCTTCTAGTTTTCTACAATTGGCATCAAAGCTCCGTTACCAAGTTTTCTTAGACTATATTGTACTTTAAAAACTTGATACGATCCGTGTATATTTTGAAAACTACAAAGAATGAAAAACTTTTGTAAAAATCAACAAATAACTCTTTTACAAAAATAACAAAAACTTCTAAAATTGGATATTGATAAAAACTATTATTTTTTAACATGCCTCCTCTTAAAAATCTTCATGATTGGAAGCTCGTTAAAAACTCGTGAAGTATTGGTAACTAGAAATGCTCTCTTCTCCAAGATAACATAGCAAATGTATGCTTTCCTTTATTAAAATATGTTGACTTGTATGGTACACAATTACTTGCTATACTTGTATTTACATGATTTATCATCTTACACTTATTTTCTTCAAAAAGAAGTCACATCAAAACAAAAATCTTTTAAATCCAAATCACAATTTTCAAAGATTCTTTCTTCACTAATCTCTCAAACCATAAGGAATTGTATTCTATTATCCTCGTTATTCTCAAAACTCATTCACAACCAACATTAAATAAAAAGGTTAACACAAGGAAAACTTTTTCATCGTTCCAACCACACTCGTGATAATCCTCTAATTTTTTCTAAATCATCCTCAATTCACTCATCGACACAAGAGTAAAATGTATCTACTCTTTCATCACAAAGTCATCCATGACACTTATTCTTTCCCGTATATCTCTCTCTTCTTCTAATCATTCAAGTTGAACATAATTACTTGTTCGTTATGATCTATTTCTTAGCTATCTCCCGTATAAGTTTTGTCTAAATCCTACCTCTTATAGTTAAACTCTTTCTCATCCTAATTGCTTAAGAACACTAGTCATGATCAAGGTTAAACCAAGTTAATTAAAAGAACTAATACACCAAAATACCATACATTATTTGTGTCAAAAATATACTGTCATCTCGGATCCATTCGTTTTAACGTGCCAGATCTCTTTTCAAAAGGATCCGGCGGAACCGGCACATCAGATGTAACACCCCCAAAATCTACTTTGCGGAAGCATTAGAGTCATGGGGTGCTACTGAAATGAAAATCATAACGCGTGGTAACGAAGAACCAATTACACACTTTGTAAAAAGTATATTAATTTGATTAATTCAATTATAACAAACTTTATGTTACAAGTTTGCTCAACAGTTTAATGGTCCCTCAAAAACAAGTCTAAATCATTTGTTAAAAATACTTTGGCCAATAGTATAAGTCCGCCGCATTGCCAAGCCTTGCCACACTTGTATAATCCTAGATACCTGAGAAAACATGCTAAAAGTCAGCAAAAAGCTGGTGAGTTCATAGGTTTAATTATAATCAGTTTGGACCAATAGTTTTGTTTGTGAGCATAGAAATGTCACATTAATATTTTATTACGCTAGCACTAAGTTCATGCAACCGAAGCTCGACCGTTCAGTGTGCTATAACCTAGCACATCAATAATAATAATGGGGCCCTTAGTGAGTGCTTAACCCAATTCACTCGTAATCCGACTTAATATACGCTCGCATTGACCCTTCTGGCCAACCGAATGGGGGAGTCACCCCAATAGATCTATTTATATCAATCGCGCTTCCTAACTGGAATTAACAGTGCATTATGGCGGGCATAGTAATGGGTCCTAGAGTCTTAGGCTAACTGCGCAATAACTTTGGTAAAAATAGTATTAATGGTCCATAAAATTGGTTTTGCATGTTTCTCACCTCATTCATATAAAACAAGTATAAGTAAAAAGGGGCTATAAACTCACCTTTAATGGTCTGAATAGTGAATGCTGTGAAATTAAGGAGTGTACAGAACCAACACGCAACCTAGATTAAATAACCATGTCTTAGTTTCAAGTATTAAATTTAGAGTAAACTGCAAAAATCATCCATGTGGTTTGTGTAATTTCGCAAGAATCATCCCTATCTCAAACGTTTAGCATTAAACATCCCCAAGTCCACAAACGTTTAGCAATAATCATCCCTGAGCACTAACGTCGTTAGTTTTACCAGTTAAGTGTTAAAATAATATTTTCCCGTTAGTCCCTCCGTTAATATTTTTTGCACCGTTAGTCCGTTTTTACACGTTTTCGTCCGTTTTTACACGTTTTCGTCCGTTTTTACACGCTTATTACCGTTTTTTACACATTTTCGTCCGTTTTTTACACGTTTTTGTCCGTTTTTAAACGTTTTCATCCGTTTTTACACGTTTTTGTCCGTTTTTACACGTTTTCGTCCGTTTTTACACGTTTTCGTCAGTATTTACACGTTTTCATCCATTTTTACACGTTTTCATCCGTATTTACACGTTTTCGTCCGTTTTTTACACGTTTATTATCGTTTTTTACACGTTTTCATCAGTATTTACACGTTTTCGTCCGTTTTTAGACCTTTTTCATCAGTATTTACACGTTTTCGTCCGTATTTACACGTTTTCATCAGTATTTACACGTTTTCATCCGTTTTTACACGTTTTCATCAGTATTTACACGTTTTCGTCCGTTTTTTACACGTTTTCGTCCATTTTTACACGTTTTCATCTGTTTTTACACGTTTTCATCCGTATTTACACGTTTTCGTCCGTTTTTACACGTTTATTACCGTTTTTTACACGTTTTCATCAATATTTACACGTTTTCATCCGTTTTTACACGTTTTCATCAGTATTTACACGTTTTCGTCCGTTTTTACACATTTTCATCCATTTTTACACGTTTTCGTCAGTATTTACACGTTTTCATCCGTTTTTACACGTTTTGGGACTGTTTTAGCAGCCAACCATCGCCCTCGATTGGGGCTGGTTTTGGGACTGTTTTAGCAGCCAAGAAACACCCTTGATGCTGTTGTTTTTAGCCGAGAACAAGGAGAATCAAACACCCTTTTTGCTGTTTGGCAGCCACCAAACACCCTCGGTTTGGGCTGGTTTTGCAGCCCACAACACCCCTCGTTGGGGGCTGCATTTTCAGCAGTTTAAACACCCTTTTGGGGCTGTTATACGCAGCAAACAACATCCATTTGGGTGACTTTGCAGCGAATCCCCAACACAACCACAGTCACAAACGCAATTGCAAGCACAACTTAAAATCAAATATAACACAAACAACACCCTATACGGGTTTGTTGCGCCAAGACCAAGTGCCATGATGAGGACACCCTTTGGGGATGTCTCGTTAACTCCTAGCACACAAGTAATGATAATACAAGTAATGCAATACACAAATTTAACTACAAACAACAACGACAATAGCCAATAGCCGAGAGGCTGTGGTCATTAGCCGAACTTGAATCAAAACCAAATAAGCCAAATATGCTAAATTAATAGGCAAGGAATTTAAAAGGGCTTATAAATAACAAACGACCCTCGAATGGGTTTATAGTATTAAACCCGAAATCAAAACCACATAATAACAACAACAAACCCACCCTTCGGGTGACTGTGTTGGGTACCCCTTTTTCGCAGACAAGACTAAAACATGAACAAGCTTCATAAACAAATCAACAAGTCAAACACCCTTTCAGGTTATTTTTAAACCGAGACCCAAGTGGGTCGACTGAAACCACAAACTGGTTCTTAACTCGACCCGCATCTAAAATAATCAAACCAAATACCATATCAATCTTATCTTACCACAACACAGGTTTTTATACCACACGAAATTAGTTTTCAAAAACATGTTTATATGATTTTTAAATCCCACGAAGAACTATAACAAACTAGTTATAATTGGTCTCATTCAAACAAAATAAAAATAAATAACCAATGGTTTTCTCGATTTTACCATATCAAAAGGGAGAGGAGGAGGGGGAAATGACGACGAGGTGGAGACTGTGATGATGGCGGCTGTGGTAACTCGAACCAAAACAACTCCTTCGATCTACTCTTGACTCGTACGAAAACGTGTAAATACGGATAAAAACGTGTAAAAACATGTAATTAACGGACGAAAACGTGTAAAAACGGACGAAAACATGTAAATACGGATGAAAACGTGTAAAAACTGATGAAAACGTGTAAAAACGGATGAAAACGTGTAAATACGGACGAAAACGTGTAAATACTGATGAAAAAGGTCTAAAAACAGACGAAAACGTGTAAATACTGATGAAAACGTGTAAAAAACGGACGAAAACGTGTAAAAACGGACGAAAACGTGTAAATACGGATGAAAACGTGTAAAAACGGATGAAAACGTGTAAATACTGACGAAAACGTGTAAAAATGGATGAAAACGTGTAAAAAACGGACGAAAACGTGTAAATACTGATGAAAACATGTAAAAACGGATGAAAACGTGTAAATACTGATGAAAACGTGTAAATACGGACGAAAACGTGTAAATACTGATGAAAAAGGTCTAAAAACGGACGAAAACGTGTAAATACTGATGAAAACGTGTAAAAACGGTAATAAACGTGTAAAAACGGACGAAAACGTGTAAAAACGGACGAAAACGTGTAAATACGGATGAAAACGTGTAAAAACGGATGAAAACGTGTAAATACTGACGAAAACGTGTAAAAAACGGACGAAAACGTGTAAAAACGGACAAAAACGTGTAAAAACGGATGAAAACGTTTAAAAACGGACAAAAAAGTGTAAAAACGGACGAAAACGTGTAAAAACGGTAATAAGCGTGTAAAAACGGACGAAAACGTGTAAAAACGGACTAACGGTGCAAAAAATATTAACGGAGGGACTAACGGGAAAATATTATTTTAACACTTAACTGGTAAAACTAACGACGTTAGTGCTCAGGGATGATTATTGCTAAACGTTTGTGGACTTGGGGATGTTTAATGCTAAACGTTTGAGATAGGGATGATTCTTGCGAAATTACACAAACCACAGGGATGATTTTTGCAGTTTACTCTTAAATTTAAGTCCGTTCAGAATTTAATTCCAATATTTTAGAGAGTTTATGTTGTTGTTACTTGTGTGGCAGCAAGTGAGGTTATGAAGGAATTTCCTAAGAATTGGTCAGGTTTAGCTCTACGAATGACTTATATGAGGAAACGGGAATATGATAGGAAATTGAGTGACGGAGTTTGGAAAGAAAAGGTATTGTACGATTTAAAGCAAGAATAGGCATAATCGAGATGTGATATATATTAAGGTCGTGTAGTTTGGTCGTTATTTCTTGTTATATAGATTTCTGAAATAAAATTAAGTGTAAGTGACGTTTAGTACCTAGTAGTTTACTATCTTGAAAAAAATGTAATATAAAGTCGGTTTAATAAAAATTATGCTCATCTCATTTATTAAAATGAACTAAGCTTATCTTGTTATTAACGATTAGTTATAACTCATGTTTATAGATTGTAAGTTTAGAAATTCTTTTGATTTTTGTTAGAATAATTCAAGTAAACTTTTTTTTTTTTTTTTTTTTTTTTTTTTTTTTTTTTTTTTTTTTTGTTAACATTTCATTTTCTAGTTTTTGTTAACGATATGGTTGTTGGTCGATTTAATCTCAAACTAGATGTATAAACGTCGAATGGTGTATTTACATTGGTGTTTCGACCTATGCTTAATAGTAATTTGGTTTGGTTATAAGTTTACCCGAATTTTATATCTTAGCATTACGCGTGTGTATATATATAAATTTCGTATTCTTCTTATGAAAATTTTAATGTTTTTCCTATATATATAAATATGAGACGATAATTAAGTGACATTTACGAGTTAGAGTCCCAATTATTTAGTAGACGAGTTTTAAGTTGTAATAATCACAAGTTTCATATATATATGTTAGTTTCGATATGATGTAAAATTGGTGTGGTCATCTAAAACTTTACTTGGCGTCTAATAGGTATCCGTCAACAATTTTCGTACAGCTAAATAATTGTTGGGCTGCGGCCCAACTGAATCAGAGGAGGGGAAAGGAGGCCTTAGTTTTGGGCTGGACCGAATTACTATCGAAAGCCATATGGGCTTGATGGGCTCATGGAGGTTTGCGTTTAAATGCCCTACATTGGCTGGACAATATTTTGAGTGAGTTGGCCTATGTACCTCACACGATATATACTCAAGCCTAGTGAACTTGGTGAATCCTAGGTCTTTCTAACGTGTATATTCAACACTTAAATGGATCGAAATACCAAGGTATATTTCACGACGGGGTCGGGTACTACTCGACCTCCCAACTGGACGACTTTCAGGGCCATATCAAGGCCAGTTATCTCACTCTGAAACCCTCTTATCCTCGACAACCCTGGCTAGTTTTGGGTTACTGTTTGGTGTTAGATCAAGGAGGGGAAGCTTATTTCCCGTTTCAAGCCTAACAAGCAAGGCATTTCTTACAAAGTGTGATTTGAGACTTAGTTTGACACTATGATGGGTTTATGCTTGGCCTGAGCAAGGTTCACTCCATTTGGGTTCGGCTGGCGTTTCACCAAGGCGCACTAGTCATAGGAATTGGACCTATCCTTCACAAGATAGTTTGACCAAGGCTTAGGTTTGTAAGGGAGGCGAGAGCTTATTTGGCTAGACTCGTCCGGGACCAATCTATGACACGCACACCCCCATGGGTGGCTGTTTGATTGGACCATTGCTCCATATACTCTTGCGGTTGGGTTTCTATCCGACCTACACTAGGCCAAAATCATCTCCACCTAGATCAATCTCAACGCAAAGCCCTAAATTACACCTTCATTCCTGCTCACAACTTGTGACCTCCCAATGTGACCCTAAGGACTTACTAATGAGCCAATGTCTTAAGTTTCTAGTGACTACCTCAACGTTATACGCAATGAAACCTAAGTTACTAACGATATTTAACGAAAACGGTTTTCTTAAACTAATGGGCTTTTACCATCATTTTTCTTAGATTTTTTGAAGCCATAACCTCAAAAATGAGCAACAATTGGTTAAAGATCAGGGAGTCTAATCTTAGGCGCCTTAAGGACTCAAGCTACTTCAACAGGAACAATAATTCCCAACGATTTCTAGGTTTGACTGAGATCCTACGCCACAAGAACAATAACAACAACATTTTTACCAACAATTACTAATCGAAAATTAATAAATCCAACAACCTAAATCTTTTCTTATTCAATTTCAATTTAACAAAAACATATGATATGGATACATTTGTAAGAATTTCAAATACAAGGTCAATACCGTTACAACAACTCGAGCGAGAGATAATGGACCCAAGGAGCTTTGAACAAGATCCAACCCGATCCTCTAGCTTCTTCCAAATCAATCCCAGGCAACCCACTAAACTCAGCCTTTAATCTCCTTCGATTCTCAGAAACCTTTAAGTGTTCAAGTGATTCTTGTGTGGATTGACTTGGTTTGGTTTAGCCATTTAAACTGAACTACTTAGAATGGGTTAAGGTTCTCTTTATTGGCTTCAACTTTTGATGCATTCCGAATGGGTATAAGATCACTTTCTCTTGGCAACAACAACGTTCGTCCGTGAATTTATCCTGGGGAAGAGGAAAAAGGAAGGGGGTGACAGAGATGGGGGGGGGATGGTGATGGCTCATATAGGGTTTTTGGGGAAGAAGAGGGGCGGACAAAAAAAAATAGCCTAGGGAAAGAGACAGAGTTTTGATAAATGTGTGAGTGGGTGATTTTTATTAATAGTGTATAGAGATAGATTTAATTAGGGGGTGAGTAATATTATACCCGCGTCTCGTTGAATTGAGTTAAACTCGGTCCTTTTCGGAATCGTCATAAATATGGAAGAGTAGATTTTTCAGAGACGTTTTTTATAATACTTGAATGAATTTAGAGTTTTATGAATTCACAATAATTTTCTATGTTTTATATTTATTACTGTTTAGACATTGGTACGCGTGTGGTGTCTTTTTGAGTAAAACTGAGATAACCTCCCGTTTTTACTACATTATAGTGGGTAAAATGTGAGATGGGGTAATTTCACTATTCTTGGTGAGAATTTTGGGTGTCACAGTGTGCGGGTCTGTTTTCCGTTTTAATCATATAAATGCCTAATCTGGTGATTTAGTCATACTAAATGGATAGTTATAAATTAAATATTAGGGCAAATTTACCATTTGTCACATCCTCCCCGTCTTAGGAATGAAAACCGTCCTCAGTTTTCACTTAGCATTTCTCGATGGGGTTGGGGATTTGAAGATTCTAGTGTTTTGATCCTATTTTTCACATTTCCATGTGAATTCAAGGTTTTTGTGAGAGATGGTTGAACCTAGATAATCGAGATATATATTGAGAGTCCTGGAGTGCAGGAATGATGACTATTCCCATCATGGCATGATCCTCCCTGAACTAAGCATAGGTGATCAGGCTATGTTTAGTTGAGGACTGATGATGCTATGCCGGGTTTGGTCATAATGACATAGGGTTTCTATGGGTTCAGAATCACAACAGGTTTTTAATGATGCACCACCTCTTATGACAAGAATGTACTAATTAACGAACAACTTCAAATGTGATGGGGATAGGAGGAGAGTTATCTTAATATCTTGATTTAAAAAGCTAAGAATTTGTCACGGAGAAATTCATACGAAGTACTGATACAACATGTCCTTTAAAAAGGTACAAATACTCGGGGGAATACGATCTAAGAGAATCTAGGTGTAGGTCTTTTTATGCTAAGTTGGGAACTCTCTTCTTAAGCATTGTTATCACCGGTGTCGTTGTTGAGGTCCTGGCGAGCTTCTCCCCCCTTCTATCGCATATGCGTTTTCACGAGTTCTTCTTTTATTCTGGTTCCTCAACTCCGGGCATACACTCCTGAAGTGCCCTATCACTCTAAATTCATAGCAGGTTATTGTAACGTTCGGGTCCATCACGAGGGTGGGAACCTTGCAATCCCTAGCTTTATGTCCGATCTTTTGGCAGTTCCCACACTGAGCGGGGCAAGGTCCACGGTGATGAAATGGGCACATGCTGCACTTGGGTAACGCTCCAGCATACCCTATCCTTGTGCTGGTTCCTGTAGCATGAACTTTGGTCACTTCTTGCCGTTTGTTTGGACCGGTACTACCGTGACTTTTGAAGTGATCTTCCCACTTCCTCTTGTTGTCAGCCACCTTCTCGATGCTACCCCTGACTACTGGATCCTTTGGCCTGTTGGTCGCATCCATG
This sequence comes from Artemisia tridentata subsp. tridentata, assembly GCA_021014915.2. Taxonomy (NCBI): domain Eukaryota; kingdom Viridiplantae; phylum Streptophyta; class Magnoliopsida; order Asterales; family Asteraceae; genus Artemisia; species Artemisia tridentata. The sequence goes on along the minus strand of CP139507.1, from coordinate 428,513,895 downwards.
GGCTTCTGGGGATTTGAAGTCCTGGAGGTAGTGTCATTACTCCTGTTGTAAAGGCGTAATTCTCCTAGGTATCTCTCCCGCAGTCGAGAGTCCGTCCGGACCATCTCGAGACCCACCGGTGTCATCCCTCGGCCGAGTGTAGCAATGCTAGTACTCTGCACCTTGGGATTCCAAGATTTTTCCTCCAACTCTTTTACTTCGTTGTAGGAGAAGTACTTTTTGAACACTATCTCCTTGAAATGTTCCCATGGCATTGCATATGCAGTATCCATGCCTGTGGACTTCAAATAGCTGTTCCACCATGTATGAGCAGCATCTGTGAAGGTAAGTGATGCATACTTAACCTTATCCTTCTCCGCACAACTACGTGCTCGAAACACAGCCTCCAGCTTTTCAATCAATCTAATCACAGCAATGGTTCCCTCAGTTCCCTTAAGACCTCCAGTCATGGTCTTTCGGAACTCTTGATAAGTGAAATTGCGGATGCTGTTGTCCTTAAGTTTTGAGCTTCCTATCTCAGTAGTCGTATTGTTGGCCTCTGTTGCGGCTAGTGCTGCTGTCACATGATGATTAACTAATATGTCTAGCATGGCTAGATTTATGATAAGTAGATTTGCTCCATTCTCTGCTGGAATAGTGGCAGCAATAGGCTGGTCATGAACGGCCTTGGCTGTCCTTCCTGTAGGAGTCATCTATACCATAAAAGATAGGAATGAACGAGATTTTAAACGGAGGAAGGAGATTATGTGCGTTTTATGATTGATAAAGCACATTTTGGGAAAAGCAGATCTTAAGGAAGATTATCGAAGGAGAAGGTATAAATGGGGGCTGTATCCCTACTAACATCCTAGGGTATACTTTGGTTGCCTAGCTGGGTAAAGCTTGAAATCTAGTAGCAAACGAAACTTATAGTCTTAAATATACGTTCTACTTCAAGTATTGTTCGAGAGGTGTCCTGTCCTAAATTTATTTGGTCACTGGTTTGGAATAAATATATCGGTCTGACGTTATGCTCAGATATATTTTCTAGCGAGAATTGTGTATGAGAAATCCTTGAATATCTTAAGGCTCCTAAATGGTTTTGCTTAGGATTTAAGTCTTATGATAGATGGCGCGGTCTTACAGTCTGGACTTCTAGGGTGCCTCATGTTTTAAGGGCTAGAGATAATAAGCCGTATTTCGATGAACTTCAACAAAGTGCGACATGCCAATACCTATAGTCTGGGCGATAGTGTTTGATTAGTTTTTTTTTTTTTTTTTTTCCGAGGTTTAGTTTTTTTTTTTTTTTTTTTCCGAGGTTCATCTTGGTGATAATAATGTGTTGATAAACTCCTTGTCCTAGGTCAGTTTGTAATTCTAAGGGTTTAGTAAAAAAAAAAGGTTAAACAACTTACCCTTACGATAGGGGTTTGGGTCACTTCGTGATGCTTTAGGGTTTCTATTAGGTCACCAGTCAATTCTAGCAAATCTACGGGTTCTTATGGTTTACTTATTGTTCGTTCTTGCTGAGGGGTCCTTCATTTGTGGCTAAATTCTTATGAGTCTCATGAACGGATTTTCCTATCGTAGAGGTTTATGGTAGAGCATTGTGGCATCCAGTGTATACTGGGGATACCGCCAAAATTTCTGGGTTTAGTGGGTAACGTCTCGTAGTTCTAGATTTTAGTCTTGAAAGGATGATGTTGACTGCCGCTAGCACTCAATTAGTCGGCTTAGTAGTACGTGGATTATCTGGCGCTTAGAGTTTTGTTTTGGTAGGACCATGTTGATTGCTACTAGCAATCGACCAGTCCGTTCGTTTGAATGTACAGTGTCTGTACAGGAGGGAGGTTTAAGAATCTGAATATAACCATTGCGGTCATTTAACACTTTTTCTATAGAGCCATAATGTGTTCTAGTCACCTACGGGGTTACGATATATCCAGTAGCTATCGAACCTAAAGATTGGTCAGATTGATGCTGGAGTGGGTCTGAATTGGAAGGGGATAGCATGAGATGTTAATCGGTGGGGTTGTCTGACGACGGTCGGGAGTTGTGGGTTTCCTATTGAACTAGGTCGTAATAGGGGGCAAGGCAAACTTCTATGATATCTAGGTTGAATTGGTTCTTGTTGCTACTAGTACGATTGCCTAATTCTCATATTTCCATTATATGTAATCCTTTGGGTTTCTTGGGATGGAAGAAGATGATTTACATTGCGACAAGAATTTGGGGTTATCGTTCCTTGCGTATCACTTGGGCTACAAATGAATGATTTTGACTACGTAGGATTTAGGTTTGGTGAAGGGGTGTTGAGTTTAGTTGACAGGGATTTATTTGCTGGTGGCAATGGGAAGTAATTTTCGAGGACTTTTATGGGGCGTCTAATATATGGTTTATTATTTGGGGAACAGTAGGAAAAATTGTCGTTTGATTTGTGAGTAAGGAGTGGGGTAATTTAGTAGATAAAATGATTGGTAATTTCAAGTAATGTCATATTTTGGTTTTTGAAGTGGTAGTTATGTAAGTTTTGGGGTTTTGGGGATCTTGTGGCTAAAGGAAATGGACAAAACGATTTACAGGTTATAGTTTATAGTTTAATAGAGATGTCATTTGTCTAAAGAAAATTGTGAGGTTTTTGGGAAGGTAAGGTAAAGTCATCATATAAAGGGGTAACATTACGGTAGGTTATCAATAATGGAAATATATAACAAAATGAGCTTGTTATAGATGAAGAGTTGATTACAAGGTTTGAAAATTATAAGCTCTCTAATGAGATCCTACACTGACTGAGGACTATTCAGTTTAGTGAATTACTACTAATCATAACTAAAACTGGCTCCTAGTCCTATCCAGGTGTCGGAACCTAAAAGCGTACTCCCCAAGTTGTGCCTCAACTTCAACAAGGCGAGTCCTTATTACTAAGTTTTCACTAAGGTGTGCCTGATCAGCTCTTAACAATGCTGCAACCTAAGCCTCGAGGATCAGCATCCTCCCATGCATCATCTGGGCTGCCTCTTGATCTATCACCTGTGTCTGTTCAAACCTAAGTCAAGGATATCCCTACTATTGGAGTGTGTCCTAGCGTAGAGTCTGCTGGAGTCATCATCATATTGCTCGAAATGAGCTGGGTGTAATTTGTCAAACAGATCGGAGTGGAGACCTAGTATGTCAGTCTGTAAATATAGTTGGGTCTGAATCTGTGAGATAGTATCGGTCTCTGTAGCTGCCGGCGATGCTGCTGGAAGTGAGGAATGTGATATCTCTGTGCTTTCCTTTGTCTCGTCCAGAGCTCTCCTTGAGCTCTCTCCAGTCTCAAAAGCACTAGGCATATTCTCCGGCACTATGCTAATCCGGGGCACAACTGCTCTCTGCCCTAACCCCGAATCTAAAAGAGCATCAATCTCTGTACCTTCGGGAGGAGTACTCTCGGATAATGTCTGCTCAACATTCTCTGCAGAACAAGAATCGTTGCTCCTTCTGAGCCTCTGACGTAGAGGTGAGTGGGTAGGTGAGTGTGGTGGTGGCGATGCTGGAGTGGTAAGGGTATCCATGTGAGATCATAGGAACCTATAACGGGATAGGGATAATAAAAGAGCATGAGTAGGGTTTTGGGTATCCTCCGCAGTGTGAGATGATGGTCTAGTACATGGGCGTATGATTATGAGCGTAGTACGGCATGGAATGGTAGGGGTAATCTGAGTAGCTGATGTGGTACGAGTATGTGATGGTGGTGTAGGCTCAATGGTGTTAGGGTTTGATGTATGATGATCTTGGAGAATCTTCATGCTGGAATCATTTGAGCCTGGTGAACTCTGAGAGATGTTATGGGGGGGGGGAGGCATAGTCTGTGACAAAACGGTATATATATGTGTAAGTATATGGGAAATACTCATAATAACTAGTGTGGGTCAAGTGTATATAGATATATACATATAATACTTATAGTACCCTTAATCATGTAAATAAGTCACAAATCATAACATGCAGTTAAATCAAACAAATATCAATCCAAATGGCAAGCAAGGCAAGTGGCGGTCATAGGGACTTGTTTTTGAAAAAGTGGTTATAGTTTAGGGTTTATATGTACCTAGTTCTCTATAACCTAGGCTCTGATGCCAATCTGTAACACCCCCAAAATCTACTTTGCGGAAGCATTAGAGTCATGGGGTGCTACTGAAATGGAAATCATAACGCGCGGTAATGAAGAACCAATTACACACTCTGTAAAAAGTATATTAATTTGATTTATTCAATTATAACAAACTTTATGTTACAAGTTTGCTCAACAGTTTAATGGTCCCTCAAAAACAAGTCTAAATCATTTGTTAAAAACACTTTGGCCAATAGTATAAGTCGCCGCCTTGCCACACTTGATAATCCTAGATACCTGAGAAAACATGCTAAAAGTCAGCAAAAAGCTGGTGAGTTCATAGGTTTAATTATAATCAGTTTGGACCAATAGTTTTGTTTGTGAGCATAGAAATGTCACATTAATATTTTATTACGCTAGCACTAAGTTCATGCAACCGAAGCTCGACCGTTCAGTGTACTATAACCTAGCACATCAATAATAATAATGGGGCCCTTAGTGACTGCTTAACCCAATTCACTCGTAATCCGACTTAATATACGCTCGCATTGACCCTTCTGGCCAACCGAACGGGGGAGTCACCCCAATAGATATATTTATATCAATCACTCTTCCTAACCGGAATTAACAGTGCATTATGGCGGGCATAGTAATGGGTCCTAGAGTCTTAGGCTAACTGCGCAATAACTTTGGTAAAAATAGTATTAATGGTCCATAAAATTGGTTTTGCATGTTTCTCACCTCATTCATATAAAACAAGTATAAGTAAAAAGGGGCTATAAACTCACCTTTAATGGTATGAATAGTGAATGCTGTGAAATTAAGGAGTGTACAGAACCAACACGCAACCTAGATTAAATAACCATGTCTTAGTTTCAAGTATTAAATTTAAGTCCGTTCAGAATTTAATTCCAATATTTTAGAGAGTTTATGTTGTTGTTACTTGTGTGGCAGCAAGTGAGGTTATGAAGGAATTTCCTAAGAATTGGTCAGGTTTAGCTCTACGAATGACTTATAAGAGGAAACGGGAATATTATAATAAATTGAGTGACGGAGTTTGGAAAGAAAAGGAATTGTAAGATTTAAAGCACGAATAGGCATAATCGAGATGTGATATATATTAAGGTCGTGTAGTTTGGTCGTTATATCTTGTTATATAGATTTCTGAAATAAAATTAAGTGTAAGTGACGTTTAGTACCTAGTTGTTTACTGTCTTGAGAAAATGAAATATAAAGTCGGTTTAATAAAAATTATGTTCATCTCGTTTATTAAAACGAACTAAGCTTATCTTGTTATTAACGATTAGTTATGACTCGTGTTTATAGATTGTAAGTTTAGAAATTCTTTTGATTTTTGTTATAATAATTCAAGTAAAGTTTTGGGGTACTGTTTGGTGTTAGATCAAGGAGTGGAAGCTCATTTCCCATTTCGAGCCTAACAAGCGAGGCATTTCTTACAAAGTGTGATTTGAGACTTAGTTTGACATTATGATGGGTTTATGCTTGGCCTGAGCAAGGTTCACTCCATTTGGGTTCGGCTGGCATTTCACCAAGGCGCACTAGTCATAGGAATTGGACCTATCCTTCACAAGATAGTTTGCCCAAGGCTTAGGTTTGTAAGGGAGGCGAGAGCTTATTTGGCTAGACTCTTTCGGGACCAATCTATGACACGCATACCCCTATGGGTGGCTTTTTGATTGGACCAATGCTCTGTATACTCTTGCGTTTGGGTTTCTATCCGACCTACACTAGTCCAAAATCATCTCCACCGAGATTATTCTCAACGCAAAGTCCTACATTACACCTTCATTCTTGGTTACAACTTGTGACCTCCCAATGTGACCCTAAGGACTTACTAATGAGCCGAGGGCTCAAGTTTCTAGCGACTACCTCAACGTTATAAGCAATGGAACCTAAGTTACTAACGACATTTAACGAAAACAGTTTTCATAAACTAATGGGCTTTTACCATCATTTTTCTTAGATTTTTGGAAGCCATAACCTCAACAATGAGCAACAATTGGTTAAAGATCGGGGAGACTAATCTTAGGTGCCTTAAGCACATAAGCTACTTCGACAGGAACAATAATTCCCAATGATTTCTAGGTTTGACTGAGATCCTATGCCACAAGAACAATAACAACAACATTTTTGCCAACAATTACTAATCAAAAATTAATAAATCCAGCAACCTAAATATTTTCTTATTCGATTTCAATTTAACAGAAACATATGATATGGATAAATTTGTAAGAATTCCAAATACAAGGTCTATACCCTTATAACAATTCGAGCGAGAGATAATGGACCCAAGTAGCTTTGAACAAGATCCAACCCGATCCTCTAGCTTCTTCCAAATCAATCATAGTCAACCCACTCAACTCAGCCTTTAATCTCCTTCGATTCTCAGAAACCTTTGAGTGTTCGAGTGATTCTTGTGTGGATTGACTTGATTTGGATTAGCCATTTAAAATGAATTACTTAGAATGGGTTAAGATTCTCTTTATTGGCTTCAAGTTTTGATGCGTTTCGAATGGGTATAACATCACTTTCTCTTGGCAACAACAAGGTTCGTTCGTGAATTTATCCTGGGGAAGAGGAAAAAGGAAGGGGGTGACAGAGATGGGGGGGATGGTGATGGCTCGTATAGGGTTTTGGGGAAGAAGAGGGGCGGACAAAAAAAAATAGCCTAGGGAAAGAGACAGAGTTTTGATAAATGTGTGAGTGGGTGATTTTTATTAATAGTGTATAGAGATAGATTTAATTAGGGGGTGAGTAATATTATACCCGCGTCTCGTTGAATTGAGTTAAACTCGGTCCTTTCCGGAATCGTCATAAATATGGAAGAGTAGATTTTTCAGATACGTTTTTTATAATACTTGAATGAATTTAGAGTTTTATGAATTCAAAGTAATTTTCTATGTTTTAAATTTATTACTGTTTAGACATTGGTACGCGTGTGGTGTCTTTCTGAGTAAAACTGAGATAACCTCCCATTTTTACTACATTATAGTGGGTAAAATGTGAGATGGGGTAATTTCACTGTTCTTGGTGAGAATTCCGGGTGTCACAGTGTGCTGGTCTATTTTCCGTTTTAATCATATAAATGCCTAATCTGGTGATTTAGTCATTCTAAATGGACAGTTATAAATTAAATATTATGGCAAATTTATCATTTGTCACATCAGATGACAGCCCATGTAGTTTAAACATAAATAAACAATCCTCTTTCCCTCTCATTACATCAAAGAACGATAAAAAACAAAACCCTCTCAAATTGGGGTTCCATCTTTCTCAAAATCAATCTTCTAATCATCATTGTAAGTAATTACATTATCTCCTTTTATCTTCTTCTCTAATTTAATTCTAAGGTTCGATTATGAAGAGTTAAATCAAATGAGTTTAATCAAATCATAAGGAGTCCACTTAATAATTGAATTACTCTAAACTAAATTTTTTTTGACATTGTTAATAAAATAAAACCCTCTTCACAAATCCCATTTGATTAAAGTTTTTGATAAAATGGTTAACCAAGAACCCTCATACACGACTCCTATTCAATATAACATAAACCTTATTTTTGTTTAAACTTGTCTAGGATCAAAATGCCTAAGTCTACCCAATAAGACCATCATGATACCGTTTACTACATTCCTAGATACTAACGTAAGGATGATCTCTCTCCCAACGATCAAAAATTTTTCAAAATGCTCCATAAACATCTCATTCATGAAGGACGTGTCGTTGAAGAATCCTATCTTGATGATACAAATATTTGTCAGGTCTTTTCCACAATCAACTTTGATTGCCTTCTTAACATCAATGAACAAATTTGTCCTGTGTTCATTTTCCAATTCTACAAAAGTGTTCGAACTATCCGAAATGATGACGGATCTATGTCCATCTCCTTCACTATCAACGACCAAAACACTGTTCTATCTCTCACTAACTTTGCTGAAATGCTTCAAATTCCATGCAATGGAATTTGCATATATTCCAATGATTGGTCCATCGCCAATAAACATCTTGCTCTAGATTATCACCATACATATCTCACTCCTCTTGACGAACCCTCCTTAGTTCGAGATACCGTCTTCATAAAAAGAACTGATCAATCTCGAATGACTCGCAACAAGGAAGTCATTCATCGTGATCCTTTTCAAATGGAACTCTTTGAAATGATTCCAACTTACAAAAAGTGGGAAGAAATTATTAGGGAAAATGTCATTTGTTTGTTCGGGAATAAAGACCACCCCAATGCTTGTCTTGTTCAAATGATCTTTTGTCTCATACGCCAAAAACCTTTCAACCTTGCATACTACATCACCAAAAAAACGGCGAGTGTTTTCAAAACTAACAAAATGGTTCTTCCATATGGTATGCTCCTCACACGTCTCCTTAGGTACGTTAGTACAATCCAACCTTCTCCAATCAACAATGACCATGCTCTTGCAAATCATGTCATGGTACCCCTCGCCGAAGGTCGTGCCAAAAGATTCTTGGTAAATGGCAAAAGGCCTCGTCCTCTCTCAGATTCTTCAGACGAAGTTGAAGCCAATGAAGAAAATCCTATTTCAAACTTTCATCTTGATCCAATCTCTTATATCGAACAACTTCCCAAACTTCTAAAAGAAACCGAAGAATTCAAACAAACTAAGGGAATGATCAAGTGTCTTGCTCATTTTATCACAAACATGGGAAAAAAGAAAAAGTGAAGAGATTGAAAATTGTGGTTTAAATCATCTTTTTGAATAATTTTAAGACTACTGTAGTCATTGAACTATTGTATTAACTTTTCTGAATGTTTCTTTTATGCTCTTATATAATGCTTTTTATCTGTTCTGTGCCTTATTTGATTATGTATATACGTGCCCTGCTTGCTTTATCTTATATAAGTATTGCCTGATCTACTAGATTCAACTTATGACTAGTGAGGATAATTCTACGAGCCCACTATGAGAAAATTAGTCTCAGAAGCCGGATCCCTCAGTTATAACTAGCCGGATCCCTTTTAGAAAGGATCCGGAGGATCCGGGCACACAAAGTGAAAATTTATATCACCTCTCATCACACTCAACCATTCAAACCTCACTACACTAGTTAACCATGTCCTATTACTCACATTTGAGCTGACTTTGAGGATAGTAGCTCTTTTAATCTCTTAGGATTAACTTATGTTTCTTACAAGATGTTTATGATTTATCATTTTCAAAATAACCACCATTTCTTAGTGTCACTTCTTGCATCACCTCCCTATGATCTTTTTACACTTATCTGTAATTTAAATAAATTTTTAACAAATTTATTTCCACCTTTTCTACCTCAAAATGCTCTAAAACCAATCTTTTAATTCTTGTGATTTTTAAAGAATTTTAAAATGTTTCATTCAACCTTTCCCTGAAACCTACAAGCAATTAACACTTAGTGGTATGATTTTCTTAACTCATATTTACTTACTAACCTACCTTAGATTTCCTTCTCCACAATAAAGACCATTAATAACAACCCTTCATCATTAGTCTTAAACCACACACGATTTTCTCATTTAAGACACCTTCTCACACCCATTACACTAGGAAACATAGGGTTGCTATAGCTTAATCATAATCATTTATCCCTCACACCTGATCTGTTAGCCGGATCCCTCAGCTAAAGCCAGCCGGATCCCTTTTGAAAAGGATCCGCTGGATCCGGGCAAACAGACACAGGTTTGATCATCAAAAACCTTCCAAAACAACATTATCCACTCAAACACTCCACATTGCCTTTAATATATCTCCTAGAAGATTGTATCACTGTAGTTGACCTTGATGCATGCATATCATCGCAATTCAAAGGATTTTAGTTGTTTAAGCTTTAATTACCATACTTGACCCTTCACTATTTAAACCACTTGTGTTTGTGCTTCCAAACCACACCTAAACAAACCATCTTCTACTGTAAACTCACCTTCTAAACCTACCTAACAACATGACTAAGGCATCAAGTGCAAGATTGTTGGGAATTAAATTTGAGTTGATAATGGACAAAATATGAAAGATGAAAGAGACGTATGAAGACAAAGATGAAGGACTTCATATGTATTATGTTAAATGTCTTTGTAACCCTAAATCTCTATTATATAAAGAGATGGGGCATTTAGGTTTTATGTACGTGTGTTAAAGATGTAACACCAGGAAAGGTATGTGTGTATCTAGGCGTTATGTCTTTGTTTAGACGCCTATGTTAGTTTTGTGATAAGCCTCAAGGAACTTTGATCCCTATTAGAGTAGGTAACCGTGCTACACTTGATCACGTAGCATTGGGGCTTTGAGTGTTTGTAAGTAGTTGTTAGAGATGATGACGAAGAAACCTTGTTTCAATAATAATGATGTTTTTGTTTACTCCGCTGCGTACAATGTTTATATTCATTGTTATTATTGTTAATCCTACTTGCTCTAAACAATCCAAGAAGTTGTTAATTTCAACTTCACAATTGGTATCAAAGCCAAGGGGGCTCATGATCGTGGGATTAAAAAAGGTTTGGTTTGTCAAGGATCGAAGAAAACAAGAAAAATTCTTAACTTGTTATATTTTCATAACTCATTGCAGGGCTGTTTTCCAAGGACTATAACTCCTTCGTTAACCGTTGGATCGGGCTGAAATTTTGATTGGAGATTCTTCATATACCAAGGTATAATTTCATCAGAGGGATCTTCGATCTGAGCTAAAGATCGTCAGGTATAAATTTTTGAAAACTACTGCAGAGGAGTATGTGATTTTTGAATTTTTAGGGTTTTCTTGATTCAACTTCATGCATTCGTGTTCTATTCTTGTTAATTCATCATGGAAGTTGGTTTATCTGTTATTTGGTGTCGATTATACTCGTATGGAAGCAGCAGGGGTGTGGTTTTTATCTGATCAATTTATAGTTAGGGTTTCTTTATTCTTCATTGGAAACCCTAGACTCAAGAAGCAGCTTATGGTTTTGATTAACTGTATTCTAGGTATTTATGGTTGATCTTTGGTTCTATCTGGTATTATGCTCTCGTATTCATTGTGTGCTGCTACTGGATTGCTGTTCATGGCTTACTGGTAATACATATATACCAGATCCTATACTAGGGTTTCAGTTTGTAAGTCGAAGTTTTATCATGTTCTTTAATGACAATTCTGCTGGTGTTCAAAACCCTAGAATTAAACACCTTGATTACGATTCAGGTTAAGCTGTCACACTTAAGATACTGCTATCGAGGTATTTGTATTGCTGGTTCACGCATGATGGTCCGTTTGTACTACTACGCTACATATGCCGAATCAAGATTAGTACTATTGGCGATGTTTATTAGTACTGCTCGATAGAGTTTGTACTGCTAGTTTCATTCGTTTGTACTGCTACCTTTATTATATTAGTGCTACTGCGAGCGTATTTGTACTGCTCTTTCAACCTCATTTGTACTGCTGATGTGATGCACTTTTGACTTTCCATACTGGTTATTCAGGTTAGTCTCATGTGTTCACGTGTTGATTTACAAGGAAGTTGGGGTTGATATTTATTTCAAACAGTCGTTATACAAGATGGTGACTGTATATGATTTTTAATGGATCAACACACACATGGAAAGGGTTTTTGGTTTGGTACTGGTTGGTGTATATGCATGCTATGGAGATTTTTTCGTCGACTTGTGCATGCTGCCATGGGATAGTGATCTTTTTATATTCCCATGCAATCATGAGACGGTGAACTTCTTTACCAGGGTAGACTTGGTCGGTGGAAGCTATATTATGTGAAAAGGCAAAGCTAAATAGGTCGGTGATAATGAAATATGACTTGGTATTGAATATATAACATTCCCATGTTTCTATTCTTTTCTGAGTTTGCTTCCAAGATCATGGGTCGGTGAACTTGTGATGGAATATTATTCTTTTCATTCACAACCCTAAAGTCGACAAGGAAGTTGTTAATTAATCGAGACAGTGGTGGCATGAGATTACAAAAATGAGGGGAAGCATATATATAGTTGAATGTTGATTTGGAACAGATTGGTTCCAACACACACACCAGAGGAAGACACACACACACAGGAGATTTTTGGATTTGATTTTTGGTTTTTGGTTTATGTTCTTAAATGATTTATGGCTCGAATTTATTTGTTCTAATTGATTCGAAGATGATTACTAATTGCTTATTTGACGATGAAGTGGAATTTTTCAAGTTTGTGTTCTTATCATATCTTAAAGTGGGTGTTACACTTTAAAGATAACTTGTTCGTTCGTTCAAGTGGTGACTACGAATTGACAGACACTTTAAGGAGTTACGTTATTGTGCTTAGTGTCTCATTGAAGATGAGTTTTATTGTCAAGATATTGCGGTCTCCCTATACATCGGTTTGGGTATACATTCGAAGTCAGATTTAGTACAAGATACAAGACACAAGGTTGGGTTATTCTACTTCAGAATCAAATTGGTAATGGTTAGTTTTCTTCATCATTACATAAAGCTTACAGAATTGAAGATTCAACAAATAGTTAACATATGGATTTCAGGGGAAGCTTAAGTGTTCAAATGATTAACCATTTATGTGCTACATCGAGGTGAAGGTTTTCACAATTGCTAGTTGGTATTATTACTGAAGGTTTAGGATTTTTCTGTCTTGAGTTCATTTATTAAAGTAAGCGTTTTGTGGTTCGTTCATGGAGGGCAATTCGAGACATTGGAAGACTAGATTGGAAGTATGGTGTTGGTTCGTGGTTATGAAGATCAAAGTTTCTTACCTTTGTCCCCTAATTGATGATGACAAAAAGGGGAATAATATTTACATAGTAGATTGCAGCTTGAAGATCCTTGATGATATTGCATGGTTTAAGGGGAAGTCGAGATCTTTCATGTATATTAACTTCAGGGGAAGTTCGTGCTTGGTTTTGTCATTATCAACTAGGGGAAGATTGTTGGGAATTAAATTTGAGTTGATAATGGACAAAATATGAAAGATGAAGGAGAATTATGAAGACAAAGATGAAGGACTTAATATGTATTATGTTAAATGTATTTGTAACCCTAAATCTCTATTATATAAAGAGATGGGGTGTTTAGGTTTTATGTACAGGTGTTAAAGATGTAACACCAGGAAAGGTGTGTTTTGTATGTTTCTAGGCGTTAAGATCTTTGTTTAGACGCCTAGTTAGTTTTTTGACAAGCACTCAAGGATCTTTGATCCTGTTAGATGTAGGAACCGTGCTATACTTAATCACGTAGCATTGGGGTTTAGTGTTTGTAAGTAGTTGTTAGAGATGATGACGAAGAAACCTTGTTTCAATAATAATGATGTTGTTTATTCGCATGCGTACCGTGTTCATTCATTATTATGTTAATCCTAGAGCTCAAACGATCCAGGAAGTTGTTTTATTATAACTTCACAAAGATAATCCACTAGAAGTCCACCAAGAAAAACCGCACAAATCGTGTATGAAATATCCTCAACCGAAGCCTCACCCATCAAAGTACCCTCTAGTGGAACACCTCTCTCAAACTACATCCAAACTCCTCCTTCAAATGAGTCAACTCCACCACAACTTGCTTCCACCAAAACAACCTCACCACAACTTTCTCTATTGAACCAACACCTCCCATTGAACCTACATTACCAAACACTCCTACCTCTACGCAAACAACAAAACCTTTACCTCTTGAACCTAGAATCCTTTCTTTCATCACACCTCACTCATCACATTCTACATTAACTCATTGGAGGACTTGCCTCCTAGACCCCCTAATCCATAACAATTACCAACATTCTCATCCATTGAGAGAATGTCAACTCAACCACCATCCCATCACCTAGATGTTGAAATTAGCATATCACCACCTATAGCAAACTTGTCTTCCTCTCCTCCACCCTCAAATGGCCCATTTTGGGTAATGAGAAGATTTCAACAAACTCAACCAACTCAACCACCACATATACTTCCTTCAACACATACTTCTCAACCAACACCCGTGGTACATCCACCTTTCCATCTAGGTGCTTCCACCTCAAACATGCCTCAACAACCTTCTATCTTAGGACCTCAACAAACAAACCACGATGGTACTTGTGATCATTGTCAACATGTCCAAACCTTAGTTCATGAACTACATGATGAAGTACGTTTCATGTTCTACCATCTCCTTGAACGTCTTGAAGACGTCACCAAACCTAACCTTCCCGAAAAATCTTGAAGTGCAAGCACAAGTGCTCTCCCTATTATTAGTCTTAGGCCTAACTTTAGTTACTAGGACTTTCTCATGATAAGATCATTTTCTTAGTTTTTAGAGATTTGACTTTTGTTGTATTATTTCTCTTATGTTTATTAAATGTTTTTTTCATGACTATGTGCTTATGTGAACATATTTGGTGTGTTTATTACTTGTGTTCATATCATTTTCTATCCTCTTTTACTGCTAACATAACTGCAGATAGTCGGATCCCTGAGTTTATGCTTGGCGGATCCCTTCTGAAAAGGATCCGTTGGATCCGGGCAAACAAAAGACTAACAAAAATTTTATGCAGCCAAATTTTTGACAAAAGGGACAACATATACTTGTTTTTCTAACCATTGTTTTGTAGATTTTCAAAAATACACATGGAGCACTAGACGCCCTCAATGAAGGGGAGCTTTCCTCAAAGCAAAAAGATTGCAAATAATTTGCAATGATCATGTTTAGTCTTCCTAATTACTTGACGCCCTCATCAAGGGGGATCAAACGTCAAGGGGGAGCAACTAAGCACTTTTTACCCTCTTTGCTCCATATTTACATCTTTACTTTTCTTAAAACTTGCACTCGGATTAGTTGCTTTTCGATACTCTTTTTGTTTCGACAAAAAAGGGGAGCAAAGTGTAAAAGCTTAAATTCAAACTTACGAATTTATCCTTTTACTTAAAATAATTTTATGTTTTGTCATCAACAAAAAGGGGGAGATTGTTAATAAAAATAAACCTTAAAACGTTTATTTATACTTTACGATTTCCTAATGTTTTGTCGATAACAAACATAAAATCATTTTAACGAGATAGATAAAATACGTAAAAGCTTTGAGCCAAAAGCTTACTAACTCATTTCATTAAACAAACCTTAAACATATCTAGTTAAACAAGTTTACATAAAACTAAAACCATTTTATAAAAACATTTAAGTAAACTAGTTACTTACATTTTTAGAAAATACATGTTACTTGTAAATTACTAGAAAAAGGCTTGGACTATCCATGACCCAAAAACCAAGCCTATAACCCATAACCCATGGAGCTTGATCCATAACCCATAACCCATTTGAATGTCATCATGCATAACTTCATAATGGGTAAAACCCATGTCCCATGACCCAAAGTCCATAACCTATAACCCAAAGTCCATGACCCATGACCCAAGATATCTTTGACATCATTCATGACATCACTTGACTCATGGACCTTAACCCGTAACCCAAAACCCAAAATTGTAACCCAAAATCCGAACTGGTACTACCAGATAGCCGGATCCCTTGTATTACACTGGCCGGATCCATTTGAGAAGGGATCCGCCGGATCCGGGTGAACAGTGCTTAGAATTGCCTATAAAGAGTGAGCCATTTCTCTCTTGTTTCTCAACCCACTTAGATATATCTTCTCTCTACATTCTAAGTTCTCTAACCTCAAATCCAAGGATCTTTCTATGTAGTCTCTCTTTGTGATTCTCTAGGTTCCTTCCAAAAGGCGAGATCACAACCTCTCGAAGACTTGCAAGCTCGTGATATGAGTTGCTAGGATTCTTCTCTTCCAAGATCGCAGAAGTGCATCTTGTTCTTTCTTCTTCTCAAAAGGGTGTTGTAGATATGTTGAGTCGTTAGGTGTAAAAGGACGTTGGATCCTTTAGTCATGTTGTACTAGGTATGTTGGTTTGGTCCGCCCTGCTAAGGACCCGGTATCTAGCCTTGTACCGGATAAAGTGTAGGCGACGAAGGTTTGGCTTTACCTCGTGGAAAAGCCCGGTATCTAGCTTTGTACCGGATAAAGTGTAAGCGACGTTGTGAAGGCTTCTCCGCCAAGTGAAAGGAGTTTGTATTGTGAAGTGTTTACGAACTCTCGAGTAGGTGACTCGGAGAGTGGAGTTGGGCAAGGAATGTGACCTTGTAGCCAAACCACTATAAATACTTGTATTGTGGTTGTGTCTCTCTAACTCTATCTCGTAGCTTAGTTTATATACTTTTATTTATGTCAATATCCAACACGTCAAAACTAGATTGACATAAATCGATCTATAAGTTTTTAAAAAGAAGTGTTAATCGCTAAAACTATTCAACCCCCCCCCCCTTCTAGTTTTCTACACTATTATTACATCTCTTTGATAGATTCTTAATAATTATATATACCTACGTTATTTCATAAATATATTTACCGTATACATACACTAGTCTTAGAATACTTTTTTTTTTTTACTATAATGATAGTATAGGAATTGATACTTATTTATAATGATAGTAAACGAATTGATGTGTGTCTTTACAATTTTATGATGAACCTTTCTTTGTCGGAATTTGTCAAAAAATTTGAGATTTTCTTGTATTGCTTTTATCCAAAAATATTCTTTAGTTTGGTCATTAAACAACCCGTACCAAATAAAAGTTATTTAGTACGGTTTTTAAATAACCCGTACTAAAAAAATTAATTTTGGTACGCTTTCAAATTAAACCGTACCAAACAAAAGTGTTATATTTTTTTAGACAAGTGTACCCAATTAAAAAAAATGGTACCAAATAATGATTTATTAGTACGGTTTTCTTAAAAACCACATCAACTATATTGTTCCCTTAACACGCTTAGAGTTAACTAGAAAGTTAATCAATTCGTGTTTATGACTAATACAATGTTATGATTAATTCTAACAGATTAATGAAAACGTAAAAGTAAAAACACTCAAGTATTTTTCAACGTTTAAATTCTTATTATAAATGAATCAAAGAATCTATTACCCAAGTGTTTTGCGGAACAAACACTTGGGATTGAACAGACAAGGTATGGTGGTGTCTCCTATCTAAACTCAGGCTTTGCTTTGAGTGGTAACAATTCGACCCACTGAGCTATCTCAGGGATACGTTACTCTTTGTAGGAGAGAAGTTGCTTTGTAAAAGTCTAAGCTATGTACAAAACACACTCAACTTCTCTCCTTTTGAACCTATTTATACACAAGTATCAAAGAGTAAAAGTGATTAAAAAAACTACAACTTGTTGAAGCAAGCGTGTCTGACAATTACAACAGTAATTGTCATTTCCAAGAACCAATGGGAATGGACTATAAAGTCTTTAGGAGTGGTTGGTCTGACACTCCATGACTTTTAGCCGTCTTAGGGAAAGTTTCTTCCTGACAAGAGAAGATTTGATCTTATCTTAAACTTTTCCTAGATCTTCCCGCCTTTCTTTCAGGCGTTGAGTTCTTCAGTCTTCAATCACTTAATGTTGTTGAGGAGACTGGGGTTCAGTGAGTTCTTGTCCAACACTCACTAAACCATCATCTTCTTCTTTGGTTTAAGTCCTACTCAGGGAGTACCGCCTTCCTGAGTAGTGAATCCTTCTTCTTGAATTCGCCTTAAGCATCCTGAAGATGACTCACTGAGTGAATGTTCACTCAGTGACTTGAATTGTTCTCGGTTTAATTTACACTTAGTTAATTTGTGTCCAAATCTTGTTTTAAGTATTCTTGGGTACTGATGGACCCAACAATCTCCCCCTATTTGGATATAAATTATTCCTAAGTGTTTTGATCAGTAATGAGTGAGCTAATGACTTCTGCTCATACTGAAAGTACTAGAAAGTAAACAAGGACACTGAAATAATAAAAACATCATCTTATTAATATCATTACAAGTCCTAACTAACTAAGTACAAAATACTCAGGGTTCTTGTACATAATCCATGAGTTCAAGTTTTGCCTTCTTAGACACTAACACCTCCTTGTCAGGTCTTTCATTCATCATCTTGTCCAGCAGCTTGACAAACTCCTCGTTCTCAGGACTCTTTACTCTAAGTGCCATCAGTTTGTAGGCGAGGAGAGTTGTCATTTCCACCAGATCAATGTCACTTACTCTTTGGAAGACTGGCTGTGCAAATTCATCAATGAAGAAGATACCATACTCAGGCTTTTTGATGACACGGTTAGGAATGAACTTGACTCCCTCAGGGGGAATCCTGTTGCAGTGCAAAGCAGCTATATATTGTTCAGGTTCCTGATCCACTGCTTTTCTCTTCCTTCCGGACTTCTGAGTAGGTTCAGGGATTGCCAGACCCTGAGAAGCAAGCGCCTTCTCATGATCAATCCCAAGACTCTTAGCTACCCTTTCAAGTTCTTCATATTTTGCGTTCAGGGACTTGATAAGAGATGGGGCTATCTTGCTTTATGTCTTCTTCCTCAGGATGGGCATCATCATATCCCATTCCCTTAGCCCAAAGTCTGAGAATTTAATGGGCTGGTTAACCTCAGACTTCCTTGGTCCCCTGTGAACCGTTATGCTTATGGGCTTGGTGGGGTGAATGGTTATGTCAGTGATTGTGCCCTCTCCTTTAGTCTTGGTCATGTGCCATACATACCTCTCATAGGTTCTTTGCCTCCTTTCTTCTTTTAGTTTGGCTTGTTTGTTGTGTTCTTGAAGAAGTTCAGCTTGTAGCCTGATGAATTCATCCCCCTGAATGTCTTTATCAGACTCCTTGATTTCCTCTTTGGCAACCTCAACAATTAATGGTCTGTTGAGTTCCTTGTCCTTTTCTAGGGCCCTCCTGAGATCTTGTTGATGTAATACTTCAGCCACTTCATCAGGAGTCCCAAAGAACCTTTTTCCTCCATCCAAATCAACATAAAATGGTGCATCATGATCTGCCTGCCTTTTAGTTGAGGCTTGAACAAATTGTTTTAGAGGAGAGCTGTCAATCACCATGATTTCCTTCCCTTTGGAAGTGGGAGGGGGTTGACTGGTGGAAGTTTCAGGGACAACCACGATAACAGATGAAGGATCAGGGATAGGTTCATCATTTTTCTCCCCCTCAGCAGGTATTGGAACTTCAGTGGATGTACCTGATGACTGAGGAGGAGGAGGAGCTACTTGAGAGGCCTGAAGAATGTTGAGAATACTTGAGACCATCTTTTTAGTTTCTGATGACTCATTCTTCAGGGTGGTAATTTCAGCCGCCATTGCCTTTTGGGTCGTGGTAAGTTCAGTGACATGAGAGGTATAGTGGTCGATCAGCTCATTATGTTTTGTTGAGAGCTGATCAAAGGCTGAGGATATCCTTTCCAGGTGCCCCTTGGTATCAGTGACTGCCTGATGAATAGAATCTTGCTGCGACCTGATAGATTTGAAATCCACCCCCTGAACAAGCTTGAGAAGCTCAATGATGGAATTGGAGGTGAACTTCAGGGTATCCATGTACTCGTGCAGTCTTTTGATCAGGATGGGATCATCTCCAAGTTGTTCCTGAACAGATTTAATACCCTTAAGAATGTTGGAGAGTTCCTTGTGCTGTTCAGTGCCCATTTCATCAATGGTCTCTCTCAGGTCGCCAAGTTGTTTGTCAGTAAGTTTGGCGACCTGAAGCACTTTTTCCTGAGATTCTTCAACAGAAGCCCTTAAGTCGGCATAGGAGGCTACCACTTCAGTGTGCGATTCCATTGTTCTTCCGTGAGTTCAGTGTAAATACCCTCGTTGGCTTTGCGAAGGAATTTAACCAGTTCTCTTTCAGTCAACGGAAGAACGTTATCATATCTCACCAACCACTGAGGAGTGGCAAGAGAAGAAGCACCTGATGATGATGATGATGATGTGGGGGAGCTGGGTTGTTGATCCTCAGGGGGAGGAGAAGATTGTTGTAGTTCAAGGTGCTGAGGAGGGCTTATTTCAATCTCCATTTCCTCCTCAATACCCAAAACGTCGTCTTCATCACCAAAATCCACTAATTCCTCTTCTGACTCTTCATTCAGTAAGATTTCAAGATCAGCCAGAGAAGGAACCTTCAGGGTATCCGGCTCCCCCTCAAAAGAGGGCTCACCTTTGTTGTGGCCAAGTCCTGACCCTGTCATAATAACTGAGTGGGTTTGCTCAGCATGACTAATCATAATAACTGGGGGTTTTGCCTAGCCTGACTTTTGGGGGCAGTTCCTGAGTGAAGAGATCCGCCTGAGGTGGTTATGGGTTCCGTATCAGCGGGTGGTTTATATCCCTCTGAGTCTTTGTCCCTCTGAGCGTCTTCAAATCCTTACGGGTGTTTTTTAGAACTATCATGAGGCACTGATTGTGATGGTTGATGGTCCCCCTTCCCATCAGGGTTGTACTGCCCTTTTGGGGATTCAGGGACCTTTACTCCCTAAGACCCTGAGTGTGATTGCTCAGGAACATTAACGGGATGTGATTAGTGATGGGTCCCCTTCTCAGTGGAGTAGTGCTGCCCCATCGAGGATTTAGAACCCTTTTCTCCCTCAGGAACTGATTGTGATTTGTCAGTTCCTTCATCGGAATGTGAATGGGTGGTTGTTCCTGACCCTACTAACTTGTGTATGTCAGTAGGGACATGTGGAGAAGGTTCGCCCGAGGACACTGAGGATGATTGCTCAGTGACCTCCGTTGGCCTTTGTTTTGTGGTCAGGGGGGTCTCTATAGTGGGTGTCTCAGAGGTCTGGGCCACATTCAACCCCTTTTTAAGGTTGAATTGGTTTTCAGCATCAGTCTCAGTGGCGAGTGGTTTGGGTCTAACCACCTTACTGGACTGACCCTTCTTTGTCTTCTTCACCTTCTTTGTAGGTGAAGGTACTGGAGAAACAGCGTTCTCCCCCTGAATAACCACCAGCATGTAGTTAGTCAGGGCAATGGGTTGTACCTCAGTGATGCCACTAGTGAAATTGGTCTTATGTAAGACGTCAGGTTTCATACCTACGACGTCAGGCCTCACATAGTCAGAACCAAGAAGGTCCTGAAGCACACAGGAAATAAACCTAGGATAAGACAAGTGTTTTTACCTAGATTTTCCTGAGAGCTTAGCAACAAGGTCACGAAAGATAATACCTCCGATATCTATTTTTCTACCCTCCAAGAGACTGAACAACATCAATTGTTGTGATGAGTTCAATTGCTCAGTGGAGGATTTATTCCCCCCAAGGACCTGAATGACGAATGTCATCAAGATCCTCCAGACTGGGTGGAACCAGGTTTTGACAATTGGAGCCTTTTCTAATAAGGCTCTAGCGGACTCCTTAGGACGTTTAGGGTCATGAGGTCCTAAGAATATCAACTCTCCTTTGACCTCTTGGTCAGTAGGATTGGGCTCAAAAGCCTCAGCAAAATCAAGACCAGTGGCCTTAATGAAGTCATTGTAACCCAGGGAGAGGGTCCTTCTCCCATTCATCACAGTGAAAGTGATGATGGATTCTTTGGTGTCTTTTGGGCTAGTAGCCACAGCAGTACACCAGAATTCCCTCAAGTAGTCATGGTAGATGACTGAGGGGGTTTTGGTAAATGCTTTTGCAAGAAAACAGTTTTGAAGATATTTCATTACGTTCTTGTAAACATGGAACTTTTGTGGATAGGAAAAGTTTCCCACCACATTGTTCTTGGTGAGGTCTAAACCCTCCAATGTGAAATCCACATTAGAGGCGTATGTCACAGCTTTAGAAGAAGCCATATTTGTTGGTAAGTCTGGGTGTAACAAGTGGCAATTTTCCATTTGTTAAAACAATAATTAATGATCGGAATGCACGTATTTAAATTATTTTCCGACTTGTGAAAACGAGAGGTTATCTCGTAACGAATAGTTATTATTCAAAAATAACTCAAAAACAAGTACGTGACAAAAACACGGAACGAGAACACACGCAAACCACGAAATCAAAATACATACAAAATAAACAACTTGGGCTCAAACAAACACAACCCAACTCTATTGTCGGATCATTTTTCATCTGAGTCCCCTAACAGCCCAACTGCCAAAGTTTATTCTTTATATTTTGTTCTTTTCTTCCTTTTTGTGCTAAAACCAACCAAACAAGCCCTACAAAATGGCTTTGTTTTTCACGATTTTTGTACACAACTCAGTAAAGTATTTTCGTGACTTGATTAACCACCTAGCCAAGTATTGGCAACCCAAACTTCATTTCGCAACTCCAACGTTTGGTACCCAAATTTGAACCAAAGCTTTTGGCTAAAATACAACCCATTCGACTATATGAAATTTTTTCCAATTTATCCAAGGTCGAACCAACTTGGTTTTAACTAAACCTATTGCTTATTTAACATCACCTAGGAGTTGTTGAGTCCATTTCCTGCCTTTTTACTCAATCTTACACGTTAAATCGAGTTGTATGGACATTTTGAACATTTTTGGTATATATAAACTTGCGTATAAATTCATGCCGACACCCACACTTATTGCTACTCTCTCAAGCCCTCCCCTAAGTCCAACCTGTCAGAAATAAATCATGAGACACCCAGGAAACATGGCATTAATATTTTATAAACTCAATGAAGGAATTATTGAGCTAAACGATTTAAAAATCCTTACCGACACTTGTATCATGGATGTCTTCTCAAGTTTTCCCCAAAAGCCTTTTACATCAATAAAACTACAGCAATGTGTACTCCCTTCACTGTGTAAACAGATGGTGTGACTTGAAAGCACATAATAATACATGCTAGGCACTATGCCAATCAATCTATACTTTTCTTTTACCCCTAGGCAAACCATGCATACTGTGATAAGTGCATGCCTCATTCCCTTGTATATTAACTCTCGTACACTCACCAAAAAGCCAGAAATAACTCATTTTAAGCTCACTCAAAATACATTGCAAGTTTGGAGTTAAATCGTGATCGAGTTCATCTTTTGATCGAGCACAAGCTTTCTCAACCATCCAAGTCCTCTCCTACTCAGTCCCACTCGCTTATAAGGTGTTTGTAAGTCTCTTTGACCAAGTCTCATTTCATTTCGACTCATAGTTCATTTTATTTCACGTCGCGTATTTGTGTTCGAACGTATATATTTATTGATTTATTTCTACGTGTAAACTTGACTCCCATGATTCGAACCATGCTCCACTCAATAGTTGAGATGCCAAACATTACATATGAGCACTCACAAACACCCCATGCATTCGGCACAACCACAAACGAAACCCATTGCGTTTTTGCAAAAACACGTTTTTGCCCATATTCAAAAGACAGAAAATTTGCCAAGTCTTTGGACATTTGAAAATCAGCCCAACTCGCTACATAAACGGTTCTATATTTTCGAAATGGTAAAAGTAACCCACCTATATTTTTCCTTGGCTCGATTCTCAACATAGCTAACTTTAAGTTTCATGTTTTGAACTTTTCACGAAAGGCTATAAAAAGCTCTTTAGAATGTCTAAAGTAAAAGCCCCTTGACTGGCTTTCAACACAGAAATATTTCAACTTTTCAGTTTTTCAAAACTAGCGACTAGGCCAACTCATGGCCTGATTATTTCGAATTCTTATACTTGAGACCTAATTATTTTTACACCATCTCAAAGACAACCAAGGATACTATACTTTTCGTGTTTTGAGTTTTCAAAAATACTTTGAACCCGTCACTCAAAAACTGCCCTTTTAAACTGCCATCGCAAAATACTAAGTAGTATTAATTTTTAGAAACTAAACAATTTCCGGAAACGGGCTTAACCAAAGCCCAACAAGACTTAACGATTTACAAGCCCAATGGACCCATACCAAATATTTTTAGAATCACAATAATAGCCCAAGTCCAGGCCCAAAAGTATTTTCATGCCCTCACCTCCAAATTTCTTAACGGGCCTTGTTTTAACACGTTTTGAGGCCCATTAAGTCAAAATAATCCATCTGGTCAAATAAAATGTTGACTTAAGCTTCATTAAGCTAAAATGAGCTAAGGAAATTTTTATAGAATTTCTCCACACGTTTTTGTGAATTTTGGACTAAAAATGCAAACAATTTCACCCCGAGGGACTAAAATTGACAACTTGATAAAAACAGGGTCTGAACCTGTCAAAACAGTATCTTTGGGATAGAAAATGACTTTATAATAAAGTATAAACTCAGATTGTCAATTGGGTTAATTTTGAGTTAAAAATGTAACTTTTATAAACCAAGGACTAACGGTGCAGCGCAAATACCGTTAGGGTATAAAGTGTAAAAACAGTGAAAATTCAAGAGTAAACAGAAACATTATAACATTTTTGTTTCCCATCCTCAATTTGCACAATACACCCTCACCTCTCACATGGTTTCATTGCAAACACAAACTTATTAACAATACTTTATATTTATATATAACGACTTTTAAACAACGCAACTCAACGTTTCATTTCACCCATTTCGAGACAACGACTATTATGATTTCTGAATCATAACAATAAGATAATATTATTAATAATATTATTTTTGAACTTTAAACATTTTAAGCATATCACACGCACATCACCGATCAAATCGTCATACGATTCCTCATATCGCATTCATTATTCGTGCTGAGACGAATTCTCAAACATTATTGTTATTCAGGTCGTGTGAGAAGCTATTTCTGAAATCTCAATTGAATTTACATTTTAGTGAATCCACTTTTGTCATTGTTGCTATCGCATCATGTGAGTTCATAACCCCTTCTTTTACTGGTTTTCTAACTGTTTTGGGGGAGAATACATGCTCGTTTTAGACATACTCAGTGACTATTTATTTGAAATCTGTGAACTGTTCACTCAATATCTGACTATTGAGCTATTATTTGAATTAATTATTTGAAGACATTATGTGATTGATTGATATGTAACCCCACTCTATTTGAACTTGTTTTACAACTGGGGTGAGAAACTTGCAAAGCTTTTATGGACCAATACTATTGTTTTATCAAAACTATTACGTGGATTAGCCTAAGCCCCCTATGCCTAACTCATGAACCGTTAATTCCTGCTGGGAAGCGCGAATGTTATAAATAGATCTATTGGGAGTAACGTCCCCGTTCGGGTTGACCGGATAGGAAAACGAACGTATACCATGTCGAAACTACAAGTGTCTGGGATAAACACTTGTCGGGCCCTAATATATAACATGCTTCTAGATGCATGCACACTGTTATAGCTTCGGTTGCATGACTTAGTGCTATCGTAATAGACTATATTTTTATTATGACTCGCATGGGTTGCGATGCTCATATACCAAACTCATGGTCCAACTACTAGCGTAATAAACTATTTTATTTGGGTTGCATACCCTACTCTTGTTCCACAACTATAATCTTGCTATGAGGTAAACTGTATTTTTATGACATTGTGAGCGACACAATGGTTACAAAACTCTTATTGAACTCACAGTATCTTTACTGCTTTATCATAAACCTATGAACTCACCAACCTCGTGTTGACACTTTTTAGCATGTATTTTCAGGTATTAAGCAATAGCACACTACTGGAGGCTTTTGG